>CM059867.1:24252088-24503518 GCA_030490815.1 Acer saccharum | reverse complement strand
CTTCGGTTTTCAATTCTTGACAGCGAACCAGAAATTGAACCAATAAATTCGGTTTTGAAAAAAAGGAACCGAACTGAACCAGAAAACCTCTGAAAAAGGATAAAAACCCGATGGACCGATTATGTTTGGTTCAATGATTTTTGCCCACCCCTAGTTGGCTCCCTCTAAAACTAGATCAAGCTACAAGGGAACAAGCATATAGGTTTAATGGTCGATGGAGATGACACTTTCATCACGCAAGTCCATCTTGAGCAACAGAGAAGCTTGAATTTCCTTGAATCATCTCCTTCGATAGAGATTTGGATTGGATCTCCACATATCCATTTTTTTTTTTTTTTTCTTTTTTTGGGTGCCTCTTTTAGTTCATTTTTAAAAAAAAAAATTAGTTAATCTCCCACCATCCATCTTGTAGGGGCGATGGAGATTCATTTTAAGAAAAAAATGACTTTTTTTTTTACTCAATTAATCTATATTTTTTAAAAATTTTAATATTTTTTTTTTAGAAAAATGCTTAAATGATGAAAATATCCTCTCTCTTTTTTTTTTTTTTCTTGTCATTTTTTAGTTTCTTTTTTAAAAACAATTTAGTTAATCTCCACCATCCATCTTGAGATGACGATGGAGATTCATTTTAAGAAAAAAAAATTGATTTTTTTTTTACTCAATTAATCTATATTTTAATTTTTTTAATATATAATTTTTTAAAAATGAATGATGAAATATCCTTATTTTTTATTGTCAAAGTGGTCAACGGTAAATTTAAACCAAATTTGAGTACAGTATGAGAAGGTGAGTGTCCACTTTTTAATAAAATTGTTTATGTGTGTAAGATTGGTCAATTTTTGATAAAATTATTCCACGTATAAAAGGCAAACATTGGGAATGTATGGTGTAATTTTCTCTATGAATGTATAAATCATATTTTTTAATGACAATATTAACACCTACATAAATATTTTTCGGTGGTCCACCTAATCAATATAATCATAATTCCTAATATGAATTAACACAAGGGTATATTGAAGAGGAAAAGACCTAAATGAAACACATCCTATTGACTTGTGAGATAGCATTGATTATATTTGAGTGGTGCTATTGGCACCCCTACTATTGAACTATTTATACCACACTTTTTAAAATTTGATTTATTTCTAGGATACCTTTTTCTATTTTTCAAACTAACACACCCATATTTTTAAAAAAAATAAAAAATAAAATACACTTATCTCTAATCTTTAATATTAGGTTTCGCACATATTTGCTGTATTTGTTTTTCTTCTTACTTCATGGTAAACCATTTATTAGATTCGATTTTTTTTTTTTTTTCCGTAGTTGATTGGATTGTTGGGGTAGATTGTGAGTGGGATATTCATTGTCTGATGATTTTTTTTTTTTGAGCGATTAAGTTAGAGTTTTGGTGTGGTTTCGTTTTTGTCAGAGATTAGTTTTATTAGTTGCGATCTTGTTGTAATTTCGTTTTTTTTTTTTTTTTTTTTTTTTTTTTTTTTTTTTGGTAAATAACATGAAACTAACTTTGGAAGATCCGGAAGAAATCTACAAAAGAATTGATACAAATTATAGTATACCTAGAAGATCTGAAAGAAAATAAATTGAGAGAAAAAAAATAGCAAACATGGATCTGGAATTTGAGAAGAAAAAAAAAACAAACGTGAAATAATAAAATCAATAAACAACATGGTAAACATGAGATCGAGTCTGAAAGAAATTAAACAAAATAGTAATAAATCATAAATACTAAAAATGAGAAGCATGAGATTTGAGATCCGAAAGAAAATATAAACAAAATAGTAAACATTGAAATAATGTATGATAAAGCTTTTATCATTAGGGTTTTGAAATAAGGAAAGTTGGATTTTATTGGTTTTACTTTGTACAATATTTTATGTTTTTTAAATAAAATTGTATGTCTTTAAGTAATTTGATAAAAAAAAAAAAAAAAAAAAAGAATACTACATAATTTAAAAAGTGGGTATAAATAGTTTAGTAGTGGGTGTGCCAATAGCACCACTCTATAATTTTAGTTTAAATGGCACTAAAAAACAAAAATACCTCTATCTTTTTTCTTTTATTATTTTCTCTATCCTTTTTTGTTTGATTTTATTTTCAAAAACCTCCATTAATGGAGGTGGAATAGACCTCCAATGGAGGTTTAACAGACCTTAGTCCTCAAATGGGGTCGATGAAGAAGATGAGAAAAACAAATTTTGGAAAAAATTTTTTGTCCAGTAAGTCTCGAATTTGTAAAAATACTCAATAAATCTTTAAAATACTAAAATAAGTTTCAAAGCACCAAATAAGTCTCGGGACAAAAAAAACACACAAAACTTTTTTTGTGATTGTGTTTTAAAGATATATATATTTTTTTATCGTAAACATATTTTTGTGCTATTAAACTCAAATTATTAATTTGGTGCTAGTCCCAAAGTAAAGGAGTAAGAAATGCTAGTAAATTTTTGAATCATTTTAAATAAACTAAAATGGTCTAGCCACCTAAAATATTGAAAACAAAACAAAGTTTATGTAATTCATCACATAATATTAAACATATCGTAAGAACATTATTTGAATGATATGGACATATGGTGGTCATGGTTATATGAGCGCACACAATTGGAATGGTCACCAACTAACCATTAGAACGTGCATAAATTTTAGGGAAAATTGCACAAACATACCCTGACTTTAACACATATATGAGGCATAATCTAGTTTTGCCAAAATTACAGAAATACCCTTGACTAACTGTGACTGACAGACTAACCGTTGACCAACTAAATGATAAAATGACCAAAATGCCCTTCTTTAATGTTTATTAATTTTTATTTTTAAAAAATACTGTCAATATTAAATAATTAAAAACTAATTAATTACATATAAATTTAGAAGTCAAATATTACAAAATGTCCAAATTACCCCTCATATTATAATATTTTTAATTTTTTAATTGTTTGATAACTGTTAATTATATATTAAAAGCCAACCATACATTTAAATATATATTTTTTAAAGAAAAGAAATCATATTATATTGAAGAAGGGCATTTTGTCATTTTCATCATTTAGTATGGTCAACGGTTAGTCAACTGTCAGTCACGGTTTAGTCAAGGGTATTTTCTTGTAATTTTGGCAAAACTGGATTATGCCTCATATATATGTTAAAGTCAGGGTATTTTTGTGCAATTTCCCTAAATTTTAATGAATATTAAAGAAATTGTTTTATATAAAGGATTTCTTAAATGGTATTATGTTGAACCAGAATTAAGAGGTCGTTTGTTTTTTTGTCAAAAGACTGAACAGTCTTGAATTTATCTGAAGATTGAATAAGGACCGAAATATAAACCTTAATGACATGTTTTGTTTTGTTTTTTTTTTCCTCACATCTGATTATCTAATGTACCATCAATATGTTTGGTTGAAAAAATAAATTGTCTAAATAAGTAATTTTATATAACCCATGCTAATTAAAGAAGTAATTTAACATGCTATTCTTCTACAACACAAAGTTCAATTAAAAAAGGGAAAATTGCACAAACATACCCTGACTTTAACACATATATGAGGCATAATCCAGTTTTTGCCAAAATTACAAGAAATACCCTTGACTAACCGTTGACTGACAGTTGACTAAGTTGACCATACTAAATGATAAAATGACCAAAATGCCTTTCTTTAATTGTTTATTAATTTTTATTTTTAAAAATACTGTCAATATTAAAATAATTAAAAACTAATTAATTAACAATATAAAATTTAGAAGTCAAATATTACAAATGTCCAAATTACCCCTCAATATATATTTTTAATTTTTTAATTGTTTGATAACTGTTAATTAATATAAAAGCCAACCAAAACAATTTAAATTATATTTTTTTTAAAGAAAAGAAAATCATAATTAATTTGAAGAAGGGCATTTTGGTCATTTTATCATTTAGTATGGTCACGGTTAGTCAACTGTCAGTCAGTTAGTCAAGGGTATTTTCTTGTAATTTTGGCAAAACTGGATTTGCCTCATATATATGTTAAAGTCAGGGTATTTTTGTGCAATTTTCCCTTTATATTTAATATTTATTTTCTTTAACTTCTTTTATTAATTTATTTTGCTGACACTAATATATTATTTGAATCCTAAATTGATGCAATAATAAAAACAAACCCACATTTATGCAAAAATAAGCACAAAGAAATGCAAAAATAGTTGTCAATACTATGTAAATAGTTATACAAGATCATTTAAATATGATTTGAACATTTTTCTGAATAATCTAGCAGTACTATTTTTTAATAATAAGATATGATGTAATTTCCAACATAATAAGTATCATATTATTAACCTTTTTTATTTGGTTTCCGGTGCATATGATACAAGAAGCCAAAAAAACAAACTGGATTCCTTATTTATACATATCGGAAACGTGAACTGTAACAACTTGAACATTTTTTTTTTTTTTGACAATAAATTGAATTTAATCTTTGTTTGCAAAACATGCAAAATTATATTCTTTGATGAATTTTTTATTTTTTTTTTAATTGAACTTTGTGTTGCGAAGAAATATGCATGTAAATTACTTCTTTTAATTAGCATGGGTATAAATATAAAATTACTTATTTTTAGACAATTTTATTTTTTCAACCAAACATATGATGGACATTTAGATAATCAGATGTGAGAAAAACAAAAAAACAAAACATGTCATTAAGGTTTATATTTCGGTCCTTATTCAATCTTCAGATAAATTCAAGACTGTTCAGTCTTTTGACAAAAAAACAAAACGACCTCTTAATCTCTGGTTTCAACATAAATACCATTTAAGAAATCCTTTATTAAAACAATTTCTTTAATATTTCATTAAAATTTAGGGAAATTGCACAAAAATACCCTGACTTTAACATTATATGAGGCATAATCCAGTTTTGCCAAAATTACAAGAAAAATACCCTTGACTAACCGTTGACTGACAGTTGACTAACCGTTGACCATACTAAATGATAAAATGACCAAAATGCCCTTCAATAATAATTATGATTTCTTTTCTTTAAAAAATATATTTAAATTGTTTTGGTTGGCTTTTAATATATAATTAACAGTTATCAAACAATTAAAAAATTAAAAATATTATAATATTTGAGGGGTAATTGGACATTTGTAATATTTGACTTCTAAATTTTATATTGTTAATTAATTAGTTTTTAATTATTTTAATATTGACAGTATTTTTTAAAAATAAAAATTAATAAAACATTAAAGAAGGGCATTTTGGTCATTTTATCATTTAGTATGGTCACGGTTAGTCAACTGTCAGTCAACAGTTAGGTCAAGGGTATTTTCTTGTAATTTTGGCAAAATTGGATTATGCCTCATATATGTGTTAAAGTCAGGGTATGTTTGTGCAATTTTTCCCTTAAAAAAAAATAAAAAATTCATCAAAGAATATAATTTTGCATGTTTTGCAAACAAAGATTAAATTCAATTTATTGTCAAAAAAAAAAAAAATTTCAAGTTATTTTACATGTTCACGTTTCCGATATGTATAAATAAGGAATCCAGTTTTGTTTTTTTGGCTTCTTGTATCATATGCACCGGAAACCAAATAAAAAAAAGGTTTAATTGATATCTTATTATTGTTGGAAATTACATCATATCTTATTATTAAAAATAGTACTGCTAGATTATTCAGAAAAAATGTTCAAATTCATATTTAAATGATCTTGTAATAACTCATAATTTACATAGTATTGACAACTATTTTTGCATTTCTTTTGTGCTTATTTTTGATAAATGTGGGTTTGTTTTATTATTGCATCAATTTAGGATTCAAAAATATATTAGTGTCAGCAAATTAAATAATAAAAGAAGTTAAAGAAAATAATATTAAATATAAAAAAAGGGAAAATTGCACAAAAAATACCCGACTTTAACATATATGAGGCATAATCCGTTTTGCCAAAATTAAAGAAAATACCCTTGACTAACCGTTGACTGACAGTTGACTAACCGTTGACCATAAATGATAAAATGACCAAATGCCCTTCTTCAATATATAATTATGATTTTCTTTTCTTTAACAAAAATATATATTTAAATTGTTTTGGTTGGCTTTTAATATAAATTAACAGTTATCAAACAATTAAAAAATTAAAAATATTATATATTAGGGTGTAATTTGGACATTTTGTAATATTTGACTTCTAAATTTTTATTGTTAATTAATTAGTTTTTAATTATTTTAATATTGACAGTATTTTTAAAAATAAAAATTAATAAAACATTAAAGAAAGGCATTTTGGTCATTTTATCATTTAGTATGGTCAACGGTTAGTCAATGTTAGTCAAGGGTATTTTCTTGTATTTTGACAAAACTGGATTATGCCTCATATTGTTAAAGTCAGGGTATGTTTGTGCAATTTTTCCCTATAAAAAAAAATTACTACTCTTTATCGAAACCAACAAAGATCAAATGGTCTAGGGTCCTAACTAGAGAAGAACTTGGGATACATCGTGCATCTCTCACTATGAATTGCCACGTAGGTAAGTTGCTCACTTGGCAACATCATAGAGGGGCATGCATGGTACATCCTCGTGCACTAAGTTTTTCCCTAACCAGATGAGACTTCTCAAATGATCTTTAGTTTCTACTTTCTTCAAATAGGTAGTTAGGTACTGCTGTGGTTAACTACGCCCGACTCGCTCTGTCTCTGTGGAGACTGACCATGCGGTTCGAAGATTCATCTGGATCCCCTAGCGGTAGATGCCGTTCCTGAGTATCCGCCTGGTCCTCGTAACTGATTTGTTCGTTCCCTCAGATAGCCACCTGCCAATGGCCTCCCACCACCGACGGCAGAATATCCTGATCGCCCACCACCTTGCTACTACCCTGGTTGAAAGAAAAGTTGTCTTGCCACTTGCCGCCCGTAGCACCTGTTCCAGGCATAGTCCTGGGTATCTCTCCGCTTTTGAGACAGGTCCATTCCGCGCCACCACCACCCTCGTCTCAATGATCTTTCATTAATTTCAGCCAAATTGAAAGCTTCTCTGTCACTGGAATGCCAGAGCCTGCAACCTTGTGTGCTCAACATCATGGAAGACAATGCACTGGGTGGGCTGGTCCCAACTCGCATGAAGCTCTTCATTGATCATCATCTTAAACATGCTGTGAGTCTGCGCTCTGTAAGGCCCAAACATTTTGGTAAGCTGGTCCAAGCTTAGAGAATCATAAGATGAAGAGTATGTAAAAAGGTATCCTCAAAGCCTCTTCCTTACTCTTGGCCTTGAGCATCTCAAGGACACTCTCCGATTCTTGAGGAGCTTCCAGGCATCGAGGGAGATAATAACATCAAGGCCTTCTGGAAGTCTCCCTTGCCAAGGCCCTGTGGAGCCATTACATGGTCCCTCACATTTTCAGGAGGACCTGTCAAAGTTTGCCTCTGACTCATTCAAGCAGCCGGCGGAATGTCTTGCTTATGACCTTGCGCTTAGCATCGTGGTTTTGGCTGCCATGTTAGGGACCTCAAGCAGCATGGCACAAATCAGGTGGACAGCCTCCAGAAGTTCATGATTTATATGCATGTGATATGGCATCTGGCGTCTCCTTTCCATCCTTTCCTGATAAAATCATCGTTCACAACAGTTAACAAAACAGGTGAAGAATGAATAAACTAAGGGTTTGCTAGTTCCTGATTTCCACCCATTAAATAGTTTAGAGACAAAACAGGAACACATAAATCAAGATTTTTCAAGCCTGAGGCCTCTGGTCATTTGTAAAGCAAAGCAAAATTATGGATGCCTCACAATGGGTAGAATTGCCCTTTGAAAGAAAGTACGAAAAATAATTTCTACGGCAGGTTACTTGATCTCTTCCATCTCAAACATAATGTTCAGTATTACACAGAAACACGTTGAGAAACTACTTTTAAATTTGTAAATTTAACAAAGGAATAACAATGGCATTCTGTCTATTATATTAGAGTATGTATGTCTATATATTACCACTCCACATGTTATCAAATCAAAATCAAACCATAACAATTAGCTATTGCACCATTATTAGTTCAATGCCCACGTGTGAGCAGAATGAAGATAGAGAGAAGGAATGTTCCATGTTTGACTATATTATATGATCAATGATTTCTAGAGAAAAACAGTTTAAAAGCTCAGTCACCATACTTAACATGATTCCTTCTACTAGAAAATATAATAATAAAAGCAGTTAATCCATTAAAACTACGACATTCAGTAAAGCAACTGGAAATACCATCTATCATGAAAATTGAGAAAAGCTTCTAGCTGTAAAGACACTATTCGTTAAGAATCCATATATGACGATAAATAACTGAGAAAAATAAATAAAGAAAAAGTACCTGCTCTGGTCTTCTCATGGTATCTGCTTTGCGAAACACCTTGGGCAAGCAACTCCTTCACCCTTCCACCAGAATAAGCTCAGAAAGACAACCCTGTGCTTCAGCAATCAGTCCACTCTAAATGCACACAGACCAAGTTGGGCCATAGCCCTGTTGAAAAGTATCTGGATAACACATCCATGCTGAGGCACATTCTCCTGTAGATGACTCATCAACAGCAAGTCACGGGAACTTGAAAATTCATCTCGGAGAGCATGGTGATAATATCACAAAGCATTGCTCGGCTTTGGTTCTCTCATCTCCATACTTGTATATTAGGGACACTAGAGTGTCCATCATTGTCCTGCTATTCTCAGGAAAGGTGGGCTTCGAGGCACAGCTCAGGAACAACATAATGCAGTAGTACCCCTAAATTCCTCCTCGCCTGCTTTTTCTACATTATCTCTATCTTCTGCCAGCTCAGCCAATTTCCTCATTGCATCATAAACCTCCTGAGGCTTATAATAGATCAGTTCAACCTGCCTTAGGGCAACCTTTGCAGCAGCTTTGAATTCTCCACTCCGCTCTAAATAATCCTGAACATTTTTGAGCAAGAACCAAGAACATAGGTTCATTCCTCGCCTTTCAATATACTCACGTGTGTGAGGATCAATGCTTTGCAAGCTCTTAAAAACTCAGTATCTATCTTCTCAACAAAGGCCACCAAATTTCCCCAAACTCGAATTGTCCCGTCATAATCTGCTCCCTTCTGTGATTCGTTCTCATCAGGCTCAACCATGTCATTCACAAAATATTAGAATATTGAGTAAGAATGTCAAGTGCGGCAAGCTATTCTGTACACACTTCTTCCACACATTTAAAGGCATGTGACCACTGAGACCTGGATTAACATCAAACTGAGCAGCAATAAGACTAAAAAGAATCTCCAGCTTCTGAGCAGGTGTCTTAGAAACTTTGGTCAGAAGGTAAGCTGCTCAACCTGTTCAAACCTTCCAGTTCCCTTCCTACCCCGAGCAGCTATAACCTCCTTAAACTTTTTGTTAACCGTATCCCAAGTGATCTCACTGGGATTCTTAAATTGCTTCTCCATCAATGACTTACTTTTCCTCCCTGTCGTCTTCCAACCCTCATCATTTTCATCATCAGCCTTTCTTTCATCATCACCATCATCATCCACATCCCCATCTTTATCAGATCCTCCAATATCAATGTTGTTAGGATCCTCCTCAACATCAAACTCATCCTCTTCTCCCCTGATTCTTCTTCAGCATCCTTATCAACATCACTCTCAGGATTCGCCCTATACTTGTTAATTAAATCCTCATATTGCTTATTTTTCTTCAATTTCTGCTTCATTGAATTGAGAGCCTTAGCGTTGCTGCTACTCATCTTCTTCTTTGCTTCCTTATTTGCCATGGCTTGGTTCAAAAGTCCTCCAACATCACAAGCGCTTTGATGTACATAGGGCACCTTGTCAGATTCAGTCACCCTCATGACCTTCTCCAACTGCTTTTTAGCTTGTCAAAACTCTCTTGCAAGCTAACCCAATCATTGATTTTCATGGCATTCTTCATCTGGTCACTGTAGCTGTCATTTCCTCAAATCGCTTGTCTTTGGCTGACCTAACCACACGCTTCTGACCATCAGAGTCATCGCTATCACTAGCGTTGCCTCAAGGTATCTGCTTCCAGCATTTTGGTGGTGGTATCACCTCCCCCATTGTCAACCTCCCCATCCTCATAATCACTACTGTCCTCCTCGGTGTCACTGCCACCCTGTTTTAAAAAAAAACCCGATAACATGTAGCCTTATTGGATATTTCACTAGAATATAAAACGCAAAACCAAGAAGAAATACCTGAGTCCAGAAACGCGATGCCGATGCCATCTTGTCCTTGAACAACTCTAAACAACACAAATCAAAAACTCTAGAATCTGAATTCAAACACATTGACAACAAGATAATATCAGTTACAACAAAATCAACAAGTGGGACTAAACCACAAATTTTATCTCCATCATAACATAATAAGATTATAGTCTACTGATAGAACAAAAACCATAATTAAATATATGTTATAAATTCACAGAGAAATCAACACAAGACAACAAATTATTTGTTGGGTTATAAAAATAGATTGATGAAAAATAATCATGAAATTAATCTTACTAAACATAACTTATGGAGAACAAGAAGCTGTCTAAAACCCTAATTATATATGCACATTTTACACAGAAATCAACAAAAAAACAATAAATTATTTGCTGGGTTAAAAAATAATTAACAAAAAAAAGGTGCTGAACGAAAAACCATGAAGTTAAATTTACAAACGCAACTAATCTTAGAGAACCAGATTGGAGTGAACCTGAGAAAGAGGCGCGAACTTGAAGTTTGAGCGATTGGAGATTGAAATCAGCTGCTGAGTCTGTGAAAAGTGTCTTATTGATTTTAAATTGGAGCGGTGATATTTGGACCCAGTATCGAATTATTTATGTTCCACTTTTTAAAATTTTGATTTAATTATATAAATTAAATGGTTTTATTATTATTTTTTATTTATTTCTAGGATTACCCTTTTACATATTTTTTAAACTTAATATATTCCATATCTTTTTCAAAAAAATAAAAATAAAAATATATTTCATCTCTAATCTTTATATACAGTTTTCTCACATCCATTCACATAACTTGTTTTTTCTTCTTATTTCATGGTGAAATCATCCTTATTAGATGCGATTTTTTTTTTCCTATAGTCGATTGGATTGTTGGTGGTAGATTGTGAGTGTGATATTGATTGTATGATTTTTTTTGAACGATTGAGTTAGCGTTTTGATGTAGTTTCATTTCGTCGGAGATTAGATTTCTTGGTTGTGATTTCGTTTTTTTTTTTTTTTTTTTTTTTTTTTTTTGTAAATAACATTAAACTAACTTTGGAAGATCCGGAAAATCTACAAAAAAAAAAAATAAATAATAAAAAATAATACAAATCATAGAATGCCTAGAAGATCCGAAAGAAAATAAATCAAGGGTTTTGAAATAAAGAAATTGGGGTTTTATTATTTTTACTTTGTACAAGATTTTTTTAATAAAAATTGTATCTTTTTAAGTAATTTGACAAAGGGAAAAAAAAAAAAAAGAATACTAAATAATTTAAAAAGTAGAGTATAATAGTTCAGCGGTGGGTGTGTCAATAGCACCACTCTTAATTGTAGACCGAGGATGCGCGAATGACGACTTTACCCTTTTCAATTAGGGTATTTTTGTCAGTTTGGGTTTGTTTAGTTTAGGACAATTGAGTTTATATGTGGTGTTGTTGAGAGCCGTATTGATTTATATGGATGAGAGTGTAGCTGTTCGATTTGGCATGTTTCAGCCATTCGATGATATTACTTTATTATGGGTGTGTTTACTAATCAGGAATCCTAACATGAGAGTAACTTAATTCCTGATTTGTAATCATAGTGTTTACTTAAATTAGTTGGAATTAAATTATATGGAGCTCACACATAAAACACGAATTAAATTCCTACTTGGAAAAGGATTTTAACTCAATCTCACCTAAGGAATAAAGTTCCCTTTCCTAATTCTTTTTTTTTTTTTTTTTTTAGAGAACAGGGAACTTGATTCCTTTTCATTTCATTCTTGATTAGTAAATACGGTGAAAGTTTTGTCTAATGACACGTAGCAACTAGGGATGTATATATATCGGATAGACTCTCTTGATTACAAGTAATGCTAACTAGATGTATTTTGTTGCACATTACCGTGAGTAGAAATATTTTCTAATGATGTGATCAAAAAACATATGAGACATATCTACTAAGGGAGCCTAGGTTTTTTTTTTTTTTTTTTTTTAAATTTTTAAATTTATTTATTTATTTATTTAAAATTTTTTAAATTTATTTATTTATTTAAATTTTTTGGGTTATTAGCATTAGTCCGTCTTGAAATTTACGCAAGTTTACATGTAAAATGTAATAACCTTTTTTATTTTTTATTTTATTTTAGAAGCTTAGGTTTTCGATGTACTAGTGCTGAACTTCATGTACTAACAAAACGGAATGTTATAATCTTTGGAAAGCTACAAAGGTCAATTAAGACCGTTTTCAAGTATGATGATGGGGCTGACGCTGGGAGTTCAATGGACAATCTCTCATGATCTCATGATGGATGGTTAATCATCTAAAACCATACGGTTTAAAATTATGTTTAATTTAAATATACATAAAAATAATCTACATTGCCACATTGGTTGAGCAATCAAATTATTTTAATTCTTATTCATATGAATTGAAATTGGTACCGAGACAATGGAACAATGATATGTACTTGTTTTGAGTGTTAATTTATTTTCTTGGTATCTATATGGATTGATCGATCACCATTTGAATTATGATTCAATTCTTTGTCTTAAACTTATACTAAATACGGTTAATATAAATTTGGTATCAATGTATAATTTAAAACAATTATAAACAATAATAAGGTTGTGTTGAAATCTATGGCTTTCCAACCTTGATCTCAAACCTTCTACTATATGCATGCATGTAGGTTTTGTATTATCACCTGATTTTTACTTACCAAACAAGTAAATACACATAGTCCTCATCGATCCTTACATTGTCAAGTGGCTCATACAAGGCCAAAGTGACCGCCTCTTCTCGAATCAGTGATTTTCTAAGTAACTATAAATAGAGATCTCATCTCTTTGTAAGTAGCTCTCTTGAAATAAAAACAAAAGTACATATTTTCTCTCATCTCTTTCAATTTATTTATTATTTATTTATTTATTCACAACACATTATCAGCACGAGTATATGTAAGTAAAAAGGATCTCCATGAGAGTGATTTACTTACAGGAGAGTAATTTACTTACAACTCTATATTCGTATTTATTTATTTATATGCAATATATGAGACTGACTAATGCAATCAATAAAACCTATATATATATAATATATATATATAGTTCTAGATTTATTTATTATACTATTTAAATTTAATTCGTATTATTTATACGTAATATAATGAGATAGGCTAATGCCACCACCGGAACCTATAGTTTTGGATTTATTATTATGCTTTTTATATATTCGTATTTATTTATTATGCGCAATATATGAGACTAACTAATGCTATCAACAGAACCTATATATAGTTCTGGATTTATTTATTATGCTTTTTAAATATTCGTATTATTTATTTATTATACGCAATATATGAGATCGGCAAGACCGACTAACCAGAACCTGAAGTTTCTGGATTTATTATTATGATATTTAAGTTGGCATGGTTTTGCCAACCGATCAGAATCTAAAGTTCTGAATTTTAATTTCATTAAGAACCTGAAGTTCTGGATTCATTGTTATATACATGAATACCATACTTTATTATTTGGAATTTGAAGTTTCAAATTCGAATTCAATATATAACTTGAAGTTATGAATTTGAATATAAAGTATTAAATTTTGAATTTGAAGTTCTAATCAGACTTGAAGCTCTGAATTCATTTAAATGGTGATATTAAAATTTAAATATCAAAGTTTATCAGAACTAGCAGTTATGAATCTGATCAAGTTATGACTTTCTCTGGAAAGTTAAATTGTAATTTCCATTCAGAATCTGGAGTTTTTTTGAATTTTATATATGAACTAGCAGTTCATGGTCGAACCGGAAGTTTGAAAAATCAATATGATTTATGATTTATTTTATCTCATATTTATGAAGTGATATGCTTACATGTCATTCATTTGAGGAATAATTCTACACATCCCAACAGGATGTTGTGAGTATCATAAAATAATTTAAGATCTAAATATCACGATAATGAATTGGAAATGATATTTTATCCATTTCGTACAATCATACATGCTCCTGAAGAAACAATATCAAGAGAGTAGATTTAAATATATTTTTATTCATGAGATATCAAAACATACCCTAGAAGTGGATGTTTGTAAATGATAAGAGAAAAGGTTTTTCTGATGAGATATAAAATGACATTACAGTAATGCCCATCAAATTCCTAGTAGGAAAAATACATATCTTTACTAAATGATGTGAATTTGAACAATGAATTGTTTATTATTGAAACACAATATGAATATATATGTATTGTCGACAGTGCAATGACACATACAATTCTACGGAATCATAAATATTTTGTGAATTTGACTTTGCTCAAAGTAAATGTTAATATTGTATCAGGTCCAGCAAATCTGATAGAAGGCTCTAGAAGAGCCACGATATTGTTACCAAACAATAATAAATTATGTATCAATGATGTATTATATTTAAGCTGATCCAGAAAAAATCTGTCTAGTTTCAAAGATATACGGAGTAATAGATATATATTAAAACTATAAATAATGAAAATATTGAATATCTATATATTACTTCTCATAATTCAGGCTAGAAACTCATTATAGAAAAACTACGTGTTTGTCATCTGAATTATATTACACTGTTATAAAAGTGTAAAAGTTTCTGTAGTTATGAATAAGAAGTTCTAACATCCAAAAATATTTATGTTTTCACATGATAGTTTTGGTCATCCAGGATCTACGATAATGTGTAGGATTATCGAAAATTCTTATGGACATCAATTAAAGAGCCAGAAGATTATTAATTCCATAATAATATATGCACTGCATGTTCACAAATAGAGATTAGTAATAAGACCATCTTATTCTAAAGTTGGTTTTGAATCTCCATCATTCAAGGGGATATATGTGGATATATTCATCCACCAAATGAACCCTTTCATTATTTTATTGTTGTAATTGATGCATCTACGAGATGGTTATATGTTTGTTTATTATCAAATATCTCTATATTACTTGCACATATTATTAGTTTTTGGGGTATAATTGTTGAATTATCTTAATCAAGTCAATGCGCCCTGATAATATTGGTGAATTTTACTTACAAGATATTTGATGAATATTGTAAAGTAGTTGGAACTGATGTTCAACATCTAGTTTTCACATGTACTCATACTCATAATGGGTCAGCGGAATCATTTATCAAACGTCTCCAGGTAATTACGAAATCTTTATTATTTCGATACAATTACCAATTTTTATATGGGACATTCTAATTTACATGTTATTGCATTCATCTATGATAGACTACTTATCATCATTATTCACCATTACAAATTGTAATCGGTCATTGACTTGTTCTTTTTTTATATATAAAAAAAAGATATTTGATTCTATTGTATATGATTTATTGCATCTCTAACATGATCTAAGATAAGATTTCTCTACCATTCTAAGATTTATGGAATTTTGATTAATCCTCTATTAGATCATTTAAACTTTTGATATTTTATCTTTTTACGCATGATCTGCGTATTATTATTTTGATTAATTTTAAAAGGGGGAGTTTCTCCAAAAAGATGAGTAAATGAAATGTTATTCTTGTACAAAATAGAGATATCAGTTTAGTTCTCTATATATGTTGAAACTAATAATGCCACGGTGTGTTCTAATATTATATGGGGGGTGAGGGGAATATTTTAACCATTGTTACCAAATTTTGTGTTTAGTCAATGTTACGAAAATAACCCCAATCTAGTCGATTTAATAAATCAAGCATAATAGTGCGGAAATTAAAGGACGCTTGATTTTTACGTGGAACCCTCAACAGGGAAAAACCACGGGCTGTTATGTGCGCCATACACGAATCTCGAATCCACTAATTACAATAACGTTTACAACCTAATCCCGATATATAACCCACTACCACTACCCGCAGCCTGTAAAAGTGGATCTAGTCCAATTGCTTGTGACCTAAGCAACCTTAGCCACAAGACTTAATTCTCAATGAAGAGATCAAATAGTCTATGTGAATATATATGATATTCAAAATGCAATAGAGCTAGGGAACACTAAATGCTTATCTAGGATTATAAATGACAATTAAATCAATCCTAGATATCAAATGCTAAATGACATGTCATAAAACTTAGCTAACTTAGATTAAACAATCCTAGGTATAGCTATCACAATACATCGCTCAATCAAGGCAACACAAACAATTTCTATCTTATATCTAGAATATTTTCTAAGAGCATACAAGTAATAAAAGAGAAGGCTTGATAAGAAAAACACTAAGATTATATGAAATTAGTGAAAACCTTACCAAGTAATATGTTATAGAAAACCCATGTATGAATGCATCCTATATGGTCATAGATGATGCAAGATGAATCTTTGATGCACAAGGGAATTACTTTGAGTGATAAAGGAGAGTTCTTTATGAATTTTTCTCACTTGAAAAATATCCAAAGTGAAAAATCTGATTTTGGACCCTTGAACACGACCTAAAGATGAATAGGCATATATAGGGTGCCAAAATGAAATCACGTCGTTTTGGAAAATACCCATAAAACGGGCAATTATGCACCCTTATTCTGCACCCTTGCCCGCCGAATAGGGGCGTAAAATTACAATCAGACCCACTGGTCTTATTTCTGCGGCCATGTTATGCAGCCCCTTAACGCCGAACCAAGGGCACCGAAAAGACACCAAATCAACTGGTCTCAATTTGGCGGCCTGATTTTACGGTTACAGATCATCGAATCAGGACGCCGAAATCCCTTGGCTTTGCATCCTAATGCCTAACATGTCATGACATTTCAATAAACAAGATGCAATCAATTAAACATGCATGAAGAGAATTCATGCTTTGCATTCTAATGCCTAAAATGTTAGGGCATTTTAATGAACAAGATGCAATCATTTAAAACATGCATGAATAGATATTCAAGAACATGAATGCACACAAATAAAGCATACAAATAAAACACACAATATACAAGAAGTATGGATATGCAGGAGTTGTGTGTGTGTGTGCAACTAGATCTCTTCAAAGTAAGTAAGCACAAGAATATACCTTTGGTACTTCTTCTCTTAAGGTCTTGAGAGGGCCTTGATTGTGCAAATCACTAACCATCAAAAGCCTAAACTACCCTTACATCAAGCCCCACATGTGGTTTGTCACCGAAACAAGCCAATCAAATTTGAGGAACTTACAATCTCCCCCTTTAGCTATTTCATGACAAAACCACCACTCACATTGATCCTTACAACAAAATTGAAATCTAAGGGTTAACAATAGATTATTCTATATTACAAGAGAGAAGCCTAAACAAACTAGATCTTCAAACATTCCATCTCTTGTAGAATAAACCATTCTTGCAAATTAAGAACTACACTTTCCAGACAAGTGTGTGTGAGGTGATCAAGTGAGATAAAAATAAGTATTTGCAATAAAGAATTTCACATTAAAGAAAACATGCAATATCATGCAAAGGCTATCATGCAATGAATGTGCAATGCAAATGCTCCCCCTCAACGGATTACTCTCTCTCAATATATAAACTCCTCAATCATGCGAATTAGCTACTATAATTTAGCAATTAGCATTCTCCCCCTTACTACATACTTTTCCCCCCTTTTGTCATGAGATGGGCAAAGGAGTATTCCCAATTGGGTCACTTGTAGCAAAGAGAGATAGTAGCACACAAGTCATTTGCATAATCATATAATACACTTTATGCAACTCAATTAATTGGAGAGAAACAAGGAGATTTATTTTATGAAAAATGTGTGATAAATATGCTTTGCATGCAAGACATATTGCATTCAAATCCAAAAATCAATAGTATTTGGCAAAGCAAATGACAAAGGTTTCCTTAAAGAATTCAAACCAATTTCACCATTTGTCATGAGTAAAGCAAGGATATAGAGTTTATCAATCATTCAATTTTAATGAGCAACTATATCCAACCTTATAAGCAAAACATGGCATGAGCGACTATTTGCACTCTATTTGATTTTTCCGGGTATGAAACCCATATGATAGTAGCCATATTCAACTAATAAAGAAAGAGAGACATTTGGATTTTAACATCCTTTGAACGGATACAAGATCCTTTATTCATTTTGAGTCTCATAAGCTTTTCATACATAATTTTGCATTTAAGAATTGCAATCATCAATTCATGCTTTTCATTTTTAAGCAAGTCATAAGAATTTCATGCTTTTTCATTTTAAGCATGTTATTTAAAGAATCATCATATCATGGAGATCATTGTAGGTCATTCAAAAAGTACTTCTTATGAATATCTCCTAGTCCAAAAATGCATGTTTGAACATAAATATGACATGGATTGCAATATAAGCATGGTTCACACTTATTGAAGTAAAGACATATAAGCATATGTGCAACCAAGCTACTCAAGTAATTAATAAAGAAGTATAAATGTTTCAAAATTTTTGCATGCAACAAGTATGCAATTGCTCTCTTTGCTTGAGTTCCCCATATGAGGTCAATTACTGACTAGCTCTTTTATTGAGCGACACTCGCAATAGGACGAGGTCGGAGAGTAGCACAACGGTGAATAAGATTCGTTCCCACAGGGATCGAGTGATCGATTACCGAAATTGATTAGCCTAGTTGCTATTCAAACAAGCGAAAAGGATATTTAAACTAAGTAAATTAAACTAAATTAAACCTAAGGATTAATGCTAGTGCAAGAAATAAAATAACACTAAAATAAACACGAGTGTAATATCGAAGAAATATGCTAGAATTTGAATCCACCCCACCCAACAATTAACGTCCGTTTTAGACTCAATTACTCACCCAAACATACTCATGCAATTTTGTAGATTCATGCACCCTAATATTAACCTACAATCTTGGTCAAGCAAAGTAAGTTACACCCGAAATGTACCCAAGCCTATCTTATTAAGTTTATTGGCGCACTAAATGAATCCTATACGCTAGCCTAAGTAGGTCTACTTTTCTAGATATGCATAGAGGGCATTTTAACGAACACGTGGTGTGCGTCTCCGGTCGGTACGTAACACACCACAATAAATCATTCAAATGGAGATCAATCATTTGAAAGCTTTAAGCATACAAAAATACCCATACAGATCACACTTGCATAAAATAGATAAACAAGAGTCAATACATAATAAGAGTCATGGGTGGGGTTTCATCAAATCCTAGCAATATATATTTAGCTCATCATATTATACATAATAGCCATACGATAAATAAATTCAAGTAAATACATGGCTACAATAAAGAAATAGAAGAGAAAGAGATTAGAGAAAACTAAATGGAGAGCTTTCTCTCTTCTTTGGATCTTCTTCTCCTTCTATCTTTCTTTAACTCTCTCTTGCCCAAAAAGGTGGAGTGATGGTGGATGTGGTAGATGGAAATGGTGGATGTGATGGTGTGTGGAAGAGATGGTGAAAAGAGAGAGTTTTTGGGAGAGTTGGAGTGGATTTTCGAATTTGTGTGTGTGGCTCTCCTCGTTCTTCAAAAGAACATAAGATCTATTTATATGCCTCAAAATAGGGCAAGAAACAAGTCCAAAACGAGTCCAAGACGGACTGCCGCGGTCTGGGGTTTCCGTGGTTAAAGACCGCGGCAAGCGCGAAAAATCTCTATCGCTCGACTGCCGCGGTTGGGAGACTGCGGCACTTCAACCGCGGGGACGAATGGGAGTTTCTGTGGCTCGGATTGCCGCTAGAATGCCGCAGTGTGGGAGAAATGAAGCTTGGAAGCAAAAGGAAGCCATGGAAGTTGGAAGAATTTGGAGGCTAGGAAAAAAGTGTGCATGGGGGTCCCAAAGTGGTGCCAAACGGACAGGGAGGTCGCCGGCAAGAGATCTGGGCGGAAAACCACCAGAATCGGTGTTGGAAATTGGTCGAAACAAGCGGGTCAAATTTCGGGTCGCGAACCGAGTCAGGTCGACCCGGTGCAGACTGACCTGGTCGTTGCAGCTTGAAGACAATGTGACGTCACGCTAATGTGGCGGGGTGCACTTAGAACTGGGCTGGGGTGCACTCAGCAGCTGGTCCTTTCTTCTTTAGGCGAACCGGACTGGGCCGGGCCGGGTAGGGTCAGGCCCAACGCCAAAATGCACGTTTCACTAATACACATGGCGCGCTCGGTGCGTTGTCTGGCGAATTACAAAAGGCACCCTGACTTCTCTTCTAATTACAGAACTTCAATAATTTCTCCAATTTTACTTTTACCCCTGATTCTTCAAATTACTCAATGCCCTTAAACTTTAAAAATACCTGAACACTTATTTTAACATATTAAATACCCGATTTACCTGAGAAATGAATACAAATGATATGGAATTGGGGCTACACTATGTGTAGAATTTAAAGCAATCAATTACCACACCTTATCAATGAAGGGCATGAGGTCCTATGGACCTACCAAGTCCATTGAACTTAGTTGAATTATGGGAGACAAGTTAGCATCATAGAAGGCGGGTTCATCTTTTCTAATCCATTAGGTGACACAATTTCAATCCAGTTGTCAAAGGTTCAAGAGCTATAGATGTCAAAGGATCATGCAAATGGGTTCTTTCCTTTCTAGGGACATGTATCTTAGCTTTAGCCTTTTTCTTTTCGATCATGCTTTCAATTACGCATTTTGATATAATGAAAGCAACTTGGTCTAATGTGACCATAATACCATAAAAATGACAAGTGGGAATAAAGTTAGGAATCATACCATTCCTTGAGCATGCATTGGTGCTTTTCCTTGTTGTTGTGGTTGTCTTGGTTGTTGGATTGGATCTCTCCATTTTTGTTGATGACAAAGACAATGTTGCTTGCTCGGTTAAGCTTGCATGATTGAAACTCTTCCCTTTATGGATCTTAGGTTGAGGGAAGTTAGCATGAGGAGCCCTTTGGGGTTGAGCTTGTGCTTGACCTTTTAGTGCCATATGTACTTGGGCACTTCTTGAACACTCTCATAGGTCAATCTTCTTCATAGGGTATTGATGAGGTGGAGACATTTTGATGTTCATACTCTTGACAAAGGTTGTCTTGCTTGAGGAGGAAGTATCCTTGTCATTAATGTAGCCAAGACCTCTCTTGCACTTGGCCTTTTTCCAACTCCCAACATGTGGTCAAGCTTTTCGGTGCTTGAAACCATCTAGACGTTGGTGCTCTAGCTTCTTCAAGCTCTTTTCAACCCTTCTTCTTCCTCATAGATAAAGTATTTTTTTCAAGACCATGTGCATCTTGGTTTGTATCCAGTTTTATAGCATTCATAGCAGTGTTTCATTTGGTCTGAAAAATTCAGTTGATGGATCGGTCATTGAGGTCTTGGTCCTATCATTTATGATAAAAAAATATTAGTTAATTAGCCAAATAAATAAAATGCAATGGAACTTATAAGAAAAAACAAGACAAACCTGTGAATGTGAGTAATGGTAAACCAATGGATGTTCAACTTGATACCCATCGTATGATAAGGAATTCTTTTACCACCAGGAACATTTGGAAAACCATTAGGATAATGTGTGTATGGGTGGTTTTGTTGAGGAATATTGCCTTACCATGCGGAACAATCGGAAATCATTAACAAAATGTGTATCATAAGGTTTGATAAAGATGCCTTGACTACTGGGAACAGTTTGAAATATGTTAGAATTAATGTGTACTCAGTGGTTTAGATTTGCTGTCCAATGGATCCCTAAATATTATACAATATAAACTCAGCAGTATATTCAACTTTGAAGGTCCATTTGCAAATAATTGCAATAATATAATAATAATAAGATGAACATGTGATAACATTGATGAGCCACAAACCTCATTTCCATGTGATTTTTTTATGGAGCTCATTTGCAGGTGACTGCTTTTCAAGAGCATCTACAAGAGGGGTAGATTCCTCACAATCTATTAACTGATAAATTAACTATAAAATAAACAATCAAATTAAATAAGATAAATTAACTACACACACATACCACACATATACACACTAACACGTACCTTTCTTTAGATGGCACTTTTTAATTTGAGTGGAAAATACCAATTACGGTTAGAGGAAGAGGTGGGGGGTGGTTTAAGCCTCTTTTCAATTCCTTTGGACAAACATAAGTTTGTCCTCTAGATATCTTGTATCACATCTCAATAAACATATACAAGCACATATAGACTATGAAAAGTATATTGAGGAAGAGGGGGGGGGGGGGGGGGGGGGGGGGGGGGGGGGGGGGCGTTGGTTTAAGCCTCTTTCAATTCCTTGGACAAACATAAGTTTGTCCTTCTAGATATCTTGTATCACATCTCAATAAATATATACAAGCACATATAGACTATAAAAGTATATTCAATTGAAATGATTCAAACATAGTCATGATTTGCATGAAGAGATTTATACTAAAACAAAATCAACAAGTACTTGTATTCTTTTATATTTGACTTATATGACAAGTACATGACAAAGGAGCAATATTTACAAAGATCTTGTCTTACAAAGAATTGATTAATAAGAGTCCAAACAAGATAATCATCCACAAAACAAATATCAAAGAGATAAGGATAGAGATATTTGACACAGATTTTATGTGGTAAACCTCTGAAGAGGAGGACTCAAGGGTTGATCCATAACCACCTGGTAACACCACCTTTTATAGTTGGATAAAAGTACACCCTCAAAAGTGACCAAATACATGAACACACTCTCTTAAATATCCCTTCTATCCTACCCTCAAGCCTTTTACTATGAAGACTTGCCACTCCTTTCTAATTGAGACACATCGCAGGCTTAGAAAGCCATTTCCTATCCAAGACATCTCACATGTCTCTAGGAAAAATCTTTGCTCACTAATCAGATTCTCATAACCTAGCCAAACTTCTTGCTTAACTAATCGAGCACCTCCCATGTCTCTAGTTTCAGACTCTTGCTCAAATTGAAGAATCACTCTCAAACATGAGACTTTCACCTTTTCCAAGGTAAATGGTCTAAGTGATGCAAATGGTACAAACACATGCAACATAGAATACAGATCAATACATCCTATGGGAAACTAGAAATAATCAATGAGCACACAATGTATATTTTTCTAGTTTATATCCAAATATGACACCACACAAAATGATGCATGAGCATATAGAAGGTATGGATTAGTACTCCATGGAAGATCTAGACATAGACAAACAAAGTTTACAAAACAAAGTTCTTTAGATCGTATATATAAACAACAATCTAGAACATGCCAAAACACCAAAAACACTTTTAACCTAGATAATGTTATGCAACTAAAGCTTGAAATTAACATGTTCATGAAAACACATATAAGACTTTAGAACTAAACTAAAATACTAGAGATATGAGATAATCTATAAAACTCTAGTAATCAATTAGAGCAATTCACAAAATCAATCAATTGAATCGTATAAGGCTCTAAATATATAATAAATTATGATATTCCTAAATATGTTCAATTAAGACACATAGCACATTAGGACTAATAATCAATCAAAATGTTCAATCAAAGCACACATAGTCCTAATATCAAGCTAATCACAATACAATTCACAAGCATGAAATAAAATAGGTTTTAAAAAAACCTAACTCACATTCAGTTTCTAATTAAAACCATTAGCTTTAATTGAAGCTTACTTCTCAATAGCATTTGTTCAAGTAACATACATATAGATGAAGAAAGCCTAAGTTAATTGAAGATCATTAAGCATAAAACACAAAGGATAAGACAATCACCTGGAACAAAAAGTGCAGCCATGAAATTTGTGTTGAACCAAACAAAACTTGACAAAAAAATCAAGGTGCTTGGAGAGGTAAGGAATTCAATATGAAGATTCTCCAACTTGAATCACTCAATAGGGATGAGAAATGAGAGAGATATGGTTGCTGGGAAGTGAGAGAATCACTAAGAAAATTTAACAATTTTTCTTAGAATAGAAAATGAGGAGAGAGGGAATATTTAAAAAGAAGGGAGGGAAAGTGAGGTGGAGATGTGTGAGGGCCACGGGCAGCCAAGGAAGGCTTAACCACATGGTCACCCATGGAGGTGCCTGCCCCCTCCGTGGTGGCCACGACACCTCCATGGGAAGGAGCCCTTGGGCCCATTCCACTTCACTCTATCCTTGCACACTCTCGCGTTTCTTTGACCGTTCTCGGCCTACGAACTCGAATTCTAATTCGTTTCGGATTACAAACCATAACTTCTCATGTGTTAGGTTTATAGTTTGTGTTGGCTAAATTCCTATCAAAGTGTTCTCTTGTAAGTTTAGTGGTTCATCTATTGAAGATTTAAGAAGACGAAGAATGTTATATAATGTAAGAAGCGGCATTAAAGAGATGTGCATCATTGATCATCAAAGGTAATATAAGACCTCATATCTCTTACAAGGACTAGGCACTCACACACACATGACTATCTGTGTGTTCCTTCATGGTTAAACATATTGATATATCACTTTCACACACTTGATAATATATGCTCATGCATTATACTATCTTGACAAACTTTGTGCTAGTGCATGTTCTGGACATGTCTAGGAAATAGCATATGTGTGTGTCTTTGGTTTGTATGTTTCATATTTTGTATTTGGACTTGAATATGCTCTATTATGATTCCTTATGAGTTCGGTCATTCGGTTACTCATCATTTAGTTTCGAGTCCAAACGATGTAACTATGTAACTTTTTTTCGTTCTCATTCGTTGGAGTTGACTCATCATCATTTTCGAGATGATTCTCAACCATTTTTCAAAGTGTATTCATCGTCGTATGTGAGGGAGCACAGTCATAATCAAAAAACGGATTCGAAATGGAGTTCGGATGCCAAGATACGGCGTTGACAGAAGTGAGGGAGTGCGGTGAGGGGAATGTGGCCAAGAGGCCACGTGTGGCCCAAGCGTGGGGCCCCACGGCCGAGGGACTCTCTGCCCCCGTGTGGCCCACGCGCCCCCCATGGGGCTGGGCTGAGGTGGTCCTCTTTGATTGGTCAAAAATTGCCTTCTCTCTCCTCCTTTTTATTTCCCTCCATTCCCTCCATTGTTTTCAAGAAGAAAAATTGCAAGATTCCCGTCAGATTTTTCTCCCAAATTTTCTCATCTTCCAAACACCATAACTTCTTCATACGAAGTCAGATTTGAGTGATTCAAGTTGGAGAACGTTCGTAATTGAGTCATCTACCTTTTCCAAGTGGTTTGGGGGCTGTTTGATCGATTTTTTCTAGTGGTTCCACATAGAAATCCGAACCAGCTAGTGAATCCAAGGTATTGGTCTTATCTATGGGGTTTCTTTCTTTTTAACCTTCAATTTGCTTGGGGTTTCTTCTTCTATATGTATGTTTATGTTTGGTGAAAGCTATTGTGAAAGATAGCTTTATAATCATTCTAATCAAAAGTCTATTTAGAGACAAATGTGGACTAGTTCTATGATTCTAGGTTTTTCACATGTTTGTGAGTTGTATTGTGATTAGAATGACATCTTAGGTTATTTGTAACTTGATTGAATCAATTTTGTGATAAATGACCTTGAGATTTGATTTGATCCTTTGATTGATGAAATCTAGGATTATTGTATTTGTATGTGTATTAGAGCAATCTAGGATTTAATTGATTTATATCTTGAATCCTTGCTCTATATTTTTGGCTAGAATATTGATTGATTAAATCTCATATATCTAGCATTTTATTGTATGTTGATAGCATCTTGAACTTGTACTTCATGAATATATTTTGTTCAAGTGTTGTATGTGTGAATGAGACTTTGAGCTTATGTGTTTGGTGTTTTCACATGCTTTAGGTTTTATTCTTGTATTTGCATCTAGACTTTTATTACTTGTGATATCATATGTTTAGGTCTTTTTGTACCATGGAATGTATTGATCACATGTTCTATGTTGAATTGGTTGTTTGCATCATTTGCATTCACATGATCACACTAGGAAGTCCTTGTAAAAGACATGAAGTCTTGGTTAGAGTCGGGATGACTCAGATAGCCAAGCAAGAAGACTTGCCTAGAGTCGGGATGACTCGGATAGGTAAGCAAGAAATCATGGCTAGAGTCGGAAGGACTCGGATATTCATGCATGGGAGGCTCCCTAGAGGCATGAGTGCCTTGGATAGGGAGTTGGCTATTATATTGGAAGGCCTAGGCATATGGTTAGACATAGACTCTAAAAGAGCGGGATACACGGGAGCTGTATGAACTCTTGAGGAATTTCTAATCTTCCATCGATGTTGGTTTTGTGTGTTGTCCTAATATATGGTGGTTTCGCATCATTGAGGGATCTCATACTTTCCAATAGGGTTGGGTAGACTTAGACTCCACTAGGTTGGGTGAACTAAAGATTGGTCACTTTGTGGATTCTCTATTTTATCATCCAATATATATAGTACCCTAATGGTTGTATTTCAACCCGTGGATGTTTCCTCCTTGGAGGTTTTACCACGTTAAAAAATCTCTTGTGTTAATTCTTCCTATCTCTATCTTTTATATTTTATTTGTGTATGTTATTATCTTGTTTCATATTACTCACTTGTGATGTATAGTGAAGTAAGTATTTGTAAAGTGTGATTTGTGGATTCATTCTTTTGATCATTTTTGTATATATGATTCTTTTGTATATTGTAATTTTTGTATAGTGATATTTAATCACTCTTGTAACTCATTGAACATCTATTGGAATACAAGCTTTCTTTGTTGTTGTGTTTATTTGTTATTATACCTCACACAACTAGGTGATATACTTAGACCTTGTTCACATGATTATATTCTCATATTGTCTATGTATGTTTTTCTTGGTTTATTTTGTTGTGTGTAAGGCTACCTTAAGGGACAAACGAAAGTTTGTTTAAGGGATTGGAAAAAGGTGTAAAAACCTATTCACCCCCCCTCTCTAGGTATACTTTAAGCAATTTAACTACGTTTGTATACTTTCATCATGCATGTGGATGACTACAAAACTTTGACCAAAAGCTTAGAACTCAACTCTATACACAAGGACAAAAACCAAGGATGATAAATGCATGGAAAGTTTCGTAACTTCTTACTTGAAACTCAAAAACTAATGAATGAGTAACCGAAACATTCGAAACTCAATGATGAACAATATGAGAACATGTTCTAGTCTGATACCAATAAAACACAAACAAATAAACACAAGAACACACAAGTATGCCATTTCCTACAGATAGTCCTATAACATGCAACCTTACAAAGTTTGTCAAATTAAGACTAATGCATGTGCATAATTCAACACGTGTGTGAATGTGTTATACCAATTTAGCACAACGATGCAGGGACACAAATGTATGCAATGTGTGTGTGTATGTGTGAGCTTAAGCCTTAGCAAGATGATAGAGGTCTTAATATACCTTTGTAGACAATAATGCTTACACCTCTTGAAGGCTTCACTTTGCTTGAAGAGTTGTCCAACTTCCTTGAAGCTTGATAAACCGTGAGACCTAGACAACTAAACAATACAAAGAAGTGACGTTTTGATATAGAATTGAAACTAAAATATCATGTGCAACGGTGTGTTCTAATATTATCTAGAGGGGGGAGGGGAGGGGAGGGAGGGGAGGGGGTGGTTGAATAGATTTTAACCCTTATTACCAAAATTTCTCGTTTTGTCAATTTTACGAAAATAACCCTAATCTAGTCAATTCAATAAATCAAGTGTAAAGTGTAGAAATTAAATAACACTTGATTTTTACGTGGAAACCCAAACTGGAAAAAAACCACGGGCTGTTATGTGCGCCACACACGAATCTGGAATCCACTAATTGCAATGATGTTTACAACCTAATCCCAGTCTATAACCCACCACCACTACCTGCAGGCCTGTAAAAGTGGACCTAGTCCAATTGCTTGTGGTCTAAGCAACCTTAGCCACAAGATTTAATTCTCAATGAAGAGATCAAATATCCTATGTGAATATATACATGATATTCAAAATGCAAATAGAGCTAGGGAACATTAAATGTTTATCTAGGATTATAAGATGACAATTAAATCAATCCTAGATATCAAATGCTAAATGACATTTCATAAAGCTTAGCTAACTTAGATTAAACAATCCTAGGTATAGTTATCAGAATACATCACTCAATCAAGGCAACACAAACAATCTCTATCTTGTATCTTGAATATTTTCTAAGAGCATACAAGTAATAAAAGAGAAGGCTTGATAAGAAAAACACTAAGATTAGATGAAATTAGTGAAACCTTACCAAGTAAGTTGTGTTGTTGAAAACCCTGAATGAATGCATCCTATATGGTCATAGATGATGCATGATGAACTTTGATGAACTAGGGAAATGCTTTGAGTAATTAAAGGAGAGTTCTTTATGAATTTTTCTCACTTGAAAAATATTCTAAGTGAAAAATCTGATTTTGGACTCTTGAACTCGACCTAATAATAAAGAGGCATATATATAGGGCATCAAACTGAAGCTACGTCGTTTTGAAAAGTTTGCTCCTGAAACGTGTGATCGAACGGTTTCAATCGAAGGCTAGGCCGCCGATATGAACCGCCGAATTGAAACCCGAGAACTCTGGTTTCAAACGGCGCTTTAATTCGACGGTTTCAAACCGCCTGAAATTTCCCTCAATGTAGTAGTGAAATATACCTAGAGGGGGGGTGAATAGGTATAGGCTCCAAATTCTTCCAATTAAAAATAATGCGGAAAATTACAAGAAATGCACACTTGAATAGATTTAGCAAATGAATTGAATTAACTAAGACAAGAGTTAATCAATTTACAAGAAGTGCAATCAATGTAATATATGGAAGATAAAGGAAAGTAAAGCAAAATTAAACACAATGATTTTAACGTGGTAAAACCTCAATGAGGAAACATCCACGGGTTGATACCACAACCACCGGCGAAGCAATTCACTATGATGAAAAGGACTTACACACTCAAGCTACCAACTCATGATATCCGCTCAAGCTATCAACTCCTAGTCTACCCTCGGGCCTAGTGAACCACCTAGCCTACTTCCTATCCGAGATGTGTCCTACACCTCTAGGAAGCAACTTCCTATCCAAGACGCTCACGTCTCTAGGAAGATTTCTTGCTTGCCTATCCGGATCCTCCCGACCCTAGACAAGACTTCCTTGCTTGATTATCCGAGTCCTCCCGACTCTAATCAAGGCTCCCTTGCTCTATCCACAAAGCTTCACTCACTTTGCTAGAGACTTCAACCTAATGCAAGGCTATGATCTAAAGTGATGCAAATGATGCAAGCACAAACAAATTAAGCTAGATGATCAATCAAGCAAAATGTACATGTTCAATGATAGTCTAGAATATGATTTCAACACTCAATCACAAAAGTTATCTAGAAATCAAAACATGCAAAACAATAAGAACAAAGGTATCAATATTATTTAGCACACTAAAAACCTAGTTCTTAGATCATGAAATAAAACATAGAAAATAACATGAAGCACACATATATGTTTTCTAGAATCAATTTCATGATAAATCAAGTTTAGCACAAATATGTTCAAAACACATTACAAAGCTAAAACTCAATTAACAAATGATCAAATAACCCTAGCATGTGATCTAACATACTTCTTAACAAATTTCATCAATCAAATGGAAAGAATCAATAGTTGATCAAAATGAAATTGAAAAAAAGAAGAAGTTGAAAATCAATACTGACCACGGACTGGAAATGGACCAGCTGAGAAAAATGCCGAAGTCAACTGCCTCTGGAAATGCTTGGGGTTTGTAGCTCTCTTCGAGACCAACAATTTTGGTTTTTGAATCGAATGATTTCGAGTTCGTATGAGAGAGATATGATCAAAACAAGTAAACAAAAATTGTTGAAAAACTGATGCGGGATTGTGTTCTTCAAAAAATTGCATAAGTGTGGAGGGAAGGAGGTTTGATTAAAAGGAGGGAAAAGGAGAAGATTTCCGAGCAAATCACGTGTGCCATCAGCACCCCGTGGGGGGCGCGTGGGGCCCACGGGAGCAGAAGGCTCCCTTGCCCGTGGGGCCCACGGCCTCCCACACGGGCTGGCCAAGTGGCCACACGTGTTTGCACACCTCTCGCGCGCTCCCTCGGTTCGTTGCCCCATATCTTGAGCATCCGACCTCCGATTTCGAATCCGTTTTCGGATTACGAACCGTGACTCCCTCACGCACGACTACGACTACTCAACTTTGAAAAATGGTTGAGAAATCATCTCGGAATCCGATGATGAAATCAACACAACAAATGAGAACGAAAAGTAGCATAGTCAACTTGTTTGGACTCGAAACCTTAGTGAGTAACCGAAACGACCGGAACTCGATAAGGCATTAAATAAGAACATGTTCAAGTCCTAAACACAAAATACGAAAACAAATAAACACATATTCACACAAACATGCCATATCAAAGAGATAGTCACAAAGCATGCAATTTCACAATGTTTGTCAATACAAGATCAATGCATGAGCATGCTATGAAGTGTGTGAATGTGTTATACCAAATGTTTGAACCACGATGCAGGGACACACATGTATGAATTGTGTGTGTGTGCGCTAACGCCTTGCAAGAGGGTGGAAGTCAAGTTTTACCTTTGACGATTTTCACCTCTTGAAGACGACTTTTGCACTAGATGTTGCTCTTCACTCTTTGAGCTTCCTTTCTTCAAATAATGTCCTAAGCAACAACTAATACAATCATAGAGTGTTTTGCAATGGAATCAAGCCAATACAAATAGTGAACCTTACAATCTCCCCCTTTGGCTATTCCATTGGCAAAAACACTCAACCTCACCATACAATGTTTCACTCAAATAAACTCAAGATGATAGCATACTCTCAATCTCACATTACAAAGAAATTCCTAGACTAAAAATCTTCAAGTCTTCAAGAATTCCTCTTTCGGTCTTCAAAGTACCTATGAGAGAAAATAGCAACCAAAACAAGAGATCTTCTCTAAAGAAGAATGGTGAGTTATTTAACCAAACAACAAACAAGAAGATATCCCTTATCTCATACACAAATGCATTATCTCAAGTGAATAAAATATGTTCAAGTTAAAGCATTCCCTTAGTTTCCCAATTTCCAAGAACCAACTATCCTTAACATTGTCAAGAAAGAATTCTTTCTCCCCCTTAAGACAAAGTCACAATTAAGCACAAAGAGGAATAGAATGATTCACACAATTGGAACAATTTCCACACAAGGTGTGAAGTATACAAAAACTCCCCAATATCAAACATGGTGAGGTATACATTTTCTCCCCCTTTTTGTCAAGGAATAGACAAGGGACACAAGAGATAAAGAACGAGATATTAAGCAAACAAATCGTATAGAAAGCGAAAGTTGAATAAACTAAAGCTCCCCCTTAACATATGCTCCACATATTATCAACAAGTAGATTTGTTCACAAGGGACATCACACAATCACACAATCAAGCAATAAGAGAAAATATTTCATAACTTGTCAAAGTTCAAGAGAGAATCATAGATTTTCATTAATCTCTCAAAAATATTCTCACATTGCTAATGAATCAAGCACATAAGCAAAGTGTGTGTGTGTGAATGCTTCTCAAATATATAGTAGGAGTAATTGTGATATCAACATGCAAACTCTATCCACACCTATCCATCTAAAGCCTTTCCAAAAATAGGTCAAACCGATATTAATCCGGTTTTTGCTTTTAAAATGAATAGATATCAACATATGAGCGTGTGTGTGCATGTGGCTCGTTTTCCCGTTTCTATTTGTCAACCCGAGCTATTTCACAATTCTCAACTATACACCAATAAGCCTTTTAATTTTTCATTTTTATTTTTATTTTTAGGCTTAGAATCAAAGATTTTTTTTTTTTTTAATGATTCATTTCAACACTTCTTTGATTTTACTAACAAAAACATATACTCCTCATGGCGGCTTTCACTCATCACAATGGCGTAGCCCTTTCCTACATTGGGTGGCTTCACAACCAAGGTGTGTAGCCCTTTCCATGAGGGTGCTCGTTGAATACTATGTAGTGCCGAAGCAAAATGGATACATACCATAGGTCATCTATCATGTACTTAACAATAAACTTCTAGATGCATCCATTATCTACACATATTCAACCACAAAAACTCAAAAACTAAAACATACAAGAGAAGCATTAGTGCACTTTTCAAAAATAAGATTTTCAAGCTCAAGTGCATGATCTAAAAACAATAAAAGATACTTGTTAAAGATCATTACTTCTCAAGTGAGTAGCTCTCAAAGACAATGATATACAATTAAAGTTTTGCTCATCAAGCCACTCACAATCACACAAAGACATTAATCAACACAAATCATGCCAATGGACATTCTAAGAGTCTTAAACCTCTCTTTGTCCAAGGGCTTAGTGAACAAGTCCGCAAGTTGATTTTTAGTAGGCAAATGCTCTAGAGTAACAATAGAATGTTCAACTAGATCTCTAATGAAATGATGCCTAATGTCTATGTGTTTAGTGCGGGAGTGTTGAACCGGATTTTTAGAGATGTTAATGGCACTTAAGTTATCACAATAAAGTGTCATTTTTCCTTGTTCTATCTCATAATCCTTAAGGATTTGTTTCATCCAAAGTAATTGTGTACAAGCACTTCCGGCCGCAATGTATTCGGCTTCGGAAGAGGAAAGGGAAACCGAATTTTGTTTCTTACTTGACCAAGAAACCAAGTTATTACCAACATAAAAGCAACCGCCCGATGTGCTTTTTCGGTCATCTATGTTTCCCGCCCAATCCGCATCACAATAGCCTACAAGGATATCATTGGTATCAAATGAATAAAATAGATCAAGACTATGAGTTCCTTTGATGTACCTAATGATCCTCTTGACGGCTTTTAAGTGAGATTCCTTGGGATTTGCTTGGAATCTAGCACACAAGCCAACACTAAAGCAAATATCGGGTCTACTAGCCGTTAGGTAAAGTAGACTACCTATCATGCTTCTATAAAGGTTTTGGTCAACACTTTTCCCTTTTTCATCTTTGTCAAGTTTTAAAGTGGTGCTCATGGGAGTTTCAAAATCTTTTCCATTTTCTAGGCCAAATCTCTTAACTAGATTTTTAGCATATTTAGATTGATTCAACATTATGCCCATGCTAGTTTGCTTCACTTGCATACCTAGAAAATAATTCAACTCACCCACCATACTCATTTCAAATTCACTTGACATAACACTAACAAATTCATCAACCTTGGTTTTATTAGTAGACCCAAAAACAATGTCATCAACATATATTTGTGCAACAAAAATATCATGATCATGATGTTTGATAAACAAAGTTCTATCAATGCCACCTCTCCTATATTGGTTGTCAACAAGATATTGAGTCAACCTATCATACCAAGCTCTTGGAGCTTGTTTAAGGCCATAGAGAGCCTTTTTCAATTTAAACACATGATTAGGAGAGTGTGGGTCTACAAAACCCTTAGGTTGTTCAACATACACTTCTTCTTGAAGGTATCCATTGAGAAAAGCACTTTTGACATCCATTTGAAATAATTTGAACTTTTTAATGCATGCAATGGACAACAAAAGTCTAATGGACTCGAGACGAGCAACCGGGGCAAACGTCTCATCAAAGTCAACACCCTCCACTTGAGTGTAACCTTGAGCCACTAGTCTAGCTTTATTCCTCACAATCTTGCCACTTTCATCGGTCTTATTCCTAAACACCCATTTAGTGCCAATTACATTTATATCTTTGGGTCTAGGAACTAAAGACCACACTTCATTCCTCTCAAATTGATTAAGTTCATCTTGCATAGCCCCAACCCAATATTCATCAACAATTGCTTCATTAATGTTTTTGGGTTCAATTTGAGAAGTGTAGCAAGCATAGGATATTTGGTTAGCAATTTGATTTCTTGTTCTAACCCCTTCATTTAAATCACCTATGATGTCTCCTTGATAGTGTAAGTTTCTAAGTCTTGGGTGAGAATGTTCAACAACTTGGTCATTTTGTTGATTATCATTTAAAGCATTTTCCAACCCTTGACTTACAACTTCAACATGACTATCAATTTCATCATCTTGACTAGAAACACTACTAGCCACATCAATAGGTGTATTAGTGTCATTTAACATGTTTTCTTTAGATTCATTGACACCATTATCATCACACAAATTAAGCATGCTAAGATCATCTATCTTCACATTGATAGACTCCATGATAGTCTTAGTAGTCAAGTTAAAGACTCTATATGCACGACTATTAATAGCATACCCAAGAAAGAGACCAACATCACTTTTTGCATCAAACTTTCCTAAGTGATCTCTATCATTCAAAATATAACATTTACTCCCAAAAGTGTGGAAGTAACTCACATTAGGCTTCTTGCCTTTCCAAAGTTCATAGGACGTTTGTTTTGTGCCGGGCCTTTTGAAAACACGATTTGACACATAACAAGCGGTATTGACCGCCTCGGCCCATAGGTTTCTAGGGACTTTCTTGCTATTGAGCATGACCCTAGCCATCTCTTGCAAGACACGATTTTTCCTCTCAACAACACCATTTTGTTGAGGAGTTCTAGGTGCGGAGAACTCATGAGAAATCCCTAAACCATCACAAAACTCACTAAATTTTGCATTTTCAAATTCCGTCCCATGATCACTCCTAATGCGACATATTTTCTTGATATCAAGACCTTTTTCATTTTGAACTTGATTACAAAACTTTTTAAAGTAATCAAAAGCCTCGGTCTTGTTTCTAAGAAAATAAACCCAAGTAAACCTAGAGAAGTCATCAACGCATACAAAAATGTACTTTTTGCCATTAATGCTCTCGGTTTGAATTGGCCCCATTAGGTCCATATGCACAAGTTCTAAAGGTCTCTTGGTAGCTATGTAAGAATTTTTCTTATGAGGCACTTTGGTTTGCTTACCTAATTGGCAAGGTTCACAAACCACCTCAAGCTTTTTACCAAGATTAGGAAGACCTCTAACAATGCCATGTTTTTCAAGCTTTTTCAAATCTTTAAAATTCATGTGACCCAAACGTTGATGCCACAAATCAAGCTTATTGCACTCATGTGCCATGTTGCATGTGAGAGGATCTATCTCAAGACAATAGCAATTGTCTATAGACCTTTTGACTCTTAGGACGACATCGCCCTTTTTATCAATTATAGTGCATACATCTTTGTTAAAACTAACTTCTTGAAAAATTTCACACAAGTGAGTAATGCTTATCAAGTTAGCTTGTAACCCATCAACATACAAAGTATTGCGAAGTTTAGGCAATCCGGGGATACAAATTGTTCCCTTGCCAAGAACTTGCTTTTTGGTACCATCACCAAAAGTAACCCAACCTCCATCCTTTAAAACAAGATTCTTAAAGAACTCTTTGTTCCCGGTCATGTTCCTAGAGCAACCGCTATCTAGGTACCAAGAATAGGAGGAGTTGGCACGTAAAGCATATTGTGCAACATTACATTTAGATGTGTCTTTTCTAATCCACACATTTTTCACAACATGCTTTCTCACTCTTACTTCTAACATGCTTTGACTCATATTAGACTTTTCAAATGCACCTTGACCTCATTGGTCACATCTTCAAAGATATCAAACAAAGCATTATCAATTTTCTTATGCATAGTAGAGTGAGGCACAACACAAGATTTAGCAAGCAAGTCATCAACAACTCTTTCAACAACATGCTTTTCCAAGGTCTTCCTAGGTCTATTTCTATATCCATACATGGATGATTGCCTAGGTCCATTCAAAGACATATCATGAAAAGCATTATCAAGTTTGCATTTCCGAATGTACTCAAAGCATCTAGGTCGAATATGTCCTATCATATTACAATGATGACAAATATGAATAAATTTGAGAAGTTTACCATTTGCATTTGCTTCCATAGCATTTGGTCTTCTCACAATTTTACCTCTTTGAAGAGCAACCCTTGATGCTTGACCTCTTGCATTTGAGGTTGTTGCTTCTTGATGCTTAAGTTGTTGAGTTCTCCCATTGAACATCCTTGTTGATGAAGAGGCACCTTTGGTAGCTTTCATAGCTTTACCTTGAGAGAGTGTACCTACAATTGATTCAATGCTTGCTTTGACAAAAGTAGATTTGTTAGATGAAGGAGTCTCCTTCTCATTGATATAACCCAAACCTCTTTTGTCACATGGATGCTTTCCACTTTTAATGAGGGTTTCAACTTTATTAGAACTAGATGACATCTTGCTAATCACCCTATTAGCCTCATCAAGTTTCTCACGAAGCATCCTAAGTTCAATGGCATATTTTTCCGCTTTGTTATCACTAAACAAACATCTTTATGTGATTTATCAAGCCATTGTTCATACTTTTTCTCTTGATTTAAATGCTCATTAAGTTTGGATTTAAGCACATTTTCAAGTTTCTTAGCATTAACAAGAGAACAATCTCTTTGCTCAATTTCTTGCTTCAAGATACCAAGTCTATCATTGCTATCTTTAAGATTCAATTCTAGACTTAGAATCTTGTCTTTAAGTTCATCGAATTCTTTTGAGCCAAGAGCATGATCTTCTAGCTTCTTGTTGAGGGACATATTGACTTTGGATAAACGTTCATTTTCAAAAGTAAGATCATTGATCTTTTTCTCATCTAAGTCAATATGTTCAACAAAAGAAGCCACATAGGAATATACTTCCTTAATCTTGATTTATCACAAACAAAAACAAACACAAAAATACTACAAAGAAAGGATCAATCTAAGTGCGTCTAGACACCCGCTCTGATACCAAATGAAATTTCCCTCAATGTAGTAGTGAAATATACCTAGAGGGGGGGGGGGGGGTGAATAGGTATAGGCTCCAAATTCTTCCAATTAAAAATAATGCGGAAAATTACAAGACAAATGCACACTTGAATAGATTTAGCAAATAAATTGAATTAACTAAGACAGAGTTAATCAATTTACAAGAAGTGCAATCAATGTAATATATGGAAGATAAAGGAAAGTAAAGCAAAATTAAACACAATGATTTTAACGTGGTAAAACCTCAATGAGGAAACATCCACGGGTTGATACCACAACCACCGGCGAAGCAATTCACTATGATGAAAAGGACTTACACACTCAAGCTACCAACTCATGATATCCCAAGCTATCAACTCCTATTCTAACCCTCGGCCTAGTGAACCACCTAGCCTACTTCTATCCGAGATGTGTCCTACACCTCTAGGAAGCAACTTCCTATCCAAGACGCTCACGTCTCTAGGAAGATTTCTTGCTTGCCTATCCGGATCCTCCCGACCCTAGACAGACTTCCTTGCTTGATTATCCGAGTCCTCCCGACTCTAATCAAGGCTCCCTTGCTCTAATCCACAAAGCTTCACTCACTTTGCTAGAGACTTCAACCTAATGCAAGGCTATGATCTAAAGTGATGCAAATGATGCAAGCACAAACAAATTAAGCTAGATGATCAATCAAGCAAAATGTACATGTTCAATGATAGTCTAGAATATGATTTCAACACTCAATCACAAAAGTTATCTAGAAATCAAAACATGCAAAACAATAAGAACAAAGGTATCAATATTCGATTTAGCACACTAAAAACCTAGTTCTTAGATCATGAAATAAAACATAGAAAATAACATGAAAGCACATCACATATATGTTTTCTAGAATCAATTTCATGATAAATCAAGTTTAGCACAATATGTTCAAAACCATTACAAAGCTAAAACTCAATTAAAAAATGATAAATAACCCTAGCATGTGATCTAACATACTTCTTAACAAATTTCATCAATCAAATGGAAAGAATCATAGTTGATCAAAAATGAAATTGAAAAGAAAAGTTGAAAATCAAGTACTGACCACGGACTGGAAATGGACCAGCTGAGAAACATACCGAAGTCACTGCCTCTAGAAATGCTTGGGGTTTGTAGCTCTCTTCGAGACCAACAATTTTTGGTTTTTGAATTGAATGATTTCGAGTTCGTATGAGAGAGATATGATCAAAACAAGTAAACGAAAATTGTTGAAAAACTGATGCGGGATTTCTAGTGTTCTTCAAAAAATTGCATAATGTGGAGGGAAGGAGGTTTGATTAAAATGAGGGAAAAGGAAAGATTTCCGAGCAAATCACGTGCTGCCACATCAGCACCCCGTGGGGGCGCGTGGGCCCACGGAGCAGAAGGCTCCCTTGCCCGTGGGGCCCACGGCCTCCCACACGGGCTGGCCAAGTGGCCACACGTGATTTGCACACCTCTCGCGCGCTCCCTCGTTTGTTGCCCCATATCTTGAGCATCCGACCTCCGATTTCGAATCCGTTTTCGGATTACGAACCGTGACTCCCTCACGCACACTAAGACTACTCAACTTTGAAAAATGGTTGAGAAATCATCTCGGAATCCGATGATGAAATCAACACAACAAATGAGAACGAAAAGTAGACTAGTCATCTTGTTTGGACTCGAACCTAAAGATGAGTAACCGAAATGACCGGAACTCGATAAGGCATTAAATAAGAACATGTTCAAGTCCTAAACACAAAATACGAAAACAAATAAACATATTCACACAAACATGCCATACAAGAGATAGTCCAAAGCATGCAATTTCACAATGTTTGTCAATACAAGATCAATGCATGAGCATGCTATGAGTGTGTGAATGTGTTATACCAAATGTTTGAACCACGATGCAGGGACACACATGTATGAATTGTTGTGTGTGCGTTAACGCCTTGCAAGAGGGTGGAAGTCAAGTTTTACCTTTGACGATTTTCACCTCTTGAAGACGACTTTTGCACTAGATGTTGCTCTTCACTCTTTGAGCTTCCTTTCTTCAAATAATGTCCTAAGCAACAACTAATACAATCATAGAGTGTTTTGCAATGGAATCAAGCCAATACAAATGTGAACTTACACCGCCGATCTCAATCGCCGAATTGGACCTGAGACATTAAATCAATCAAGTCTAAACGACGGTTTCAATCGGCGGTTAGGCTGCCGATCACAAACTGCCATTTCACTAAAAGTGGTGAAACCAAGGAGAAGACAAGTGCTTTTCCATCGGCGATCATCACGCTAAACCAAGTACACCAACGTGCACGTGCTGACGTTTTCGAACATATTTTGGGAAACGCATTACACCACATTTAAGACTAACATACATGAAGTGCAATTGTAGTAAGTGAATGCATCCTAATGCTTAAACATGTCATGGCATTTCAATGAACAAGATGCAATCACTTAAACATGCATGAATAAATTCATGGCTTTGCATCCTAGTGCCTAAACATGTTATGGCATTTCAATGAACTAGATGCAATCAAATAAACATGCATGAAGAGATATTCAATAACATGAATGCACACATATAAAAACACACAACATACAAGTATTAGAGATATGTATGAGTTGTGTGTGTGTGCAACTAGATCTCTTCAAAGCAAGTAAGCACTAGAATATACCTTTGGTGTTTCTTCTCTTGAGGTCTTGAGAAGGCATTGGTTGTGCAAATCACCAACCATCAAGCACCTAAGCTATCCTTACATAGTTACATCAAGCCCCACATATGGTTTGTCTACGAAATAAGTCAATCAAAATATGAGACCTTACAAGAATAATGCCAACATAACTCAAAATCCTAACAGAGTGCTTAGCTTCCAATGCATTTTTCATTCTATCCTTACCTCGGCCTATAGATTTCTAAATTTTTGGATCACATAACCTTATATTTTCACCATCTTCATTCTCCTAATTGTGAGAATTTAGATCATCATTTGTTCGAGCATGTTGTTGTTAAGAATTTTTAAAACTTTGTCATATTGTACAACAAACTCACAAAGAGAAAAAGTCTAAAAACTTTTTTCTCAAGCCCCACATGTGATTTGTCTACGAAATAAGTCAATCAAAATATGAAACCTTACAAGAATAATGCCAACATAACTCAAAATCCTAACAGAGTGCTTAGCTTCCAATGCATTTTTCATTCTATCCTTACCTCGGCCTATAGATTTCTAAATTTTTGGATCACATAACCTCATATTTTCACCATCTTCGTTCTCCTAATTGTGAGAATTTAGATCATCATTTGTTCGAGCATGTTGTTGTTCAGAATTTTTAAAACTTTGTCATATAGTACAACAAACTCACAAAGAGAGAAAGTCTAAAAAACTTTTTCAAAAACTTGTTTATGCTTTCACTTTGCTATGATGTTTTCATACTAGCACAAAAGTGAACCAAGCATATACTTGTGCCCATTTTTCACGCAGTTTATATAAACCTTCCAACCAATCATTTTCCCCCAATCTATAGTCATCAAGTAAAGCTTGCCAATTTTATCCAAATTCTTCAATAGTTTCCATGTGGTACACACGTTTTTTGAAATCTTTTGGGATTGTCTTAAACTCATTAAAGACTTGACTCAATCTCTTTGCAACATTCTGAAATATATGCCATAAGCAAAGTCGGTGATTAGAATTAGGTAACACTTCACTAATGGCTGCAACAATTGCTTCAGCTTGATATGTAAATACAGTTTCGGGTTCTTTTCCTTCCATAGATTGTAACAAAACATTGAATAACCACTTACATACTTCAGTTGTCGCTCCATCTAACAAACCATATCCAAATAGCAAACTCTGACCATAATTATTAACACCAACAATTAGAGCATAAACCATATTGTAATTGTTCGTTTTGAATGTCGTATCAAAGCATATCGCATCACCAAATATAGCATAGTATTTTCTTGACTTCCCATCACAAAGGAAGCAACCACATATTTCATTCTCACTGTTTGTTCTAATGGCATAAAAGAACGACCTATGACCAATTTGCTTTTGCTTAAAATATTCAAACAAACACTGCATACCACCTTTTTTTAGAAATTCAGTGCACTTCCTCATTTTGAAATTATTATAGTCAGCTTAAATGAAGTTCAAGTGTTGAGACCCTCCTGCTTCTGTGGCCATATATGAGAAAATTTGTGTAAGGATTCCCGTAGTTTTTAATTGGCTTATTTCGTGATCAAACCATATGTGGGGATCATGTAAGGGTAGCTTAGGAATGTGTTCAAGCTCAAGGCCCTTGCAAGTGTTAAGCACTCCAAAGGTAATACTCTAAGTGCTTACTTGTCTTGAAGAGATAGTTGCACACACTCACAACTCATGCATATGTTTAATCCTTGTATGTTGTGTGTCTTATTTGTGTGCCTTAATGCTCATTAACATCTCTTCTTGCATGTTAGTTTGATTGCATCTTGCATATCCAATTGCCTTGTCATGCTTAGACTTAGGATTGCATTTTTGCACTGGGCGCTCCCAAAAGCGCTCTACAAAAGCGCTCTACGAACAGCCCCCGTTGGGCGCTGTACAGACCTGATCGATTTAATTCGGTCGCTGTACGAGCGCTGTAGAGGCACTCTACAAAGCGCTCTACGTAGAGCGACCCCTCTGGAGGCGCTCTACAAAGCGCTCTACGTAGAGTGCCCCTCTGTTTTCTCGCGAGAACAGAGCAGGGGGGCTCTACAAAGCGCTCTACGTAGAGCGCCCATGGCAAAATTATGGTGTCACTTATCAAAACGACCACACTTCATCTTGACACCCTATATATGCCACTTTGACTTTAGGTCAATTATAAGAGTTCATATTCAGATTTCATACTTAGGATATTTTTCAAAGAGAAGAAAAATTCCAAGAACTCATTTTTATCATCTCAAACACTTTTTCATGATCATCAATCATCATTTAGCATCATCTTAGATCATCTAGATGTCTTCTTGCATGGATTCTTCATCATACTTTGCTTGGTAAGCTTTTCACTAATATCTTATATATTTTGTGTTTCTCTTAACAAGCAATCTCAATTAATTACTTGTATGTTATTTTGTATGCTTTGGATACAATATTGAGATTAGTATGATGTATGTTTGAGAAGTTGTATTGTGATAGCTAATTAGGTTTTGTGCTTAATCTTGATTAGCTAAACTATTTGATTGAACATGTCATTTAGTTTTTAATATCTAGGATTGTTCTAATTGCATATTAATCATCTTAGATAAGCATATAGGGTTTCCCTTGCTCTATGTTGCATTTTGGATATTCACAAATATTCACTTAGGGTTGTATTCTCTTCATGGAGAAAGTAAGTCTTGTGTGTAGCTTCTGGGATTAGGTTGCTTAAATCACAAGCAAATTGGACTAGGTTCACTCATACCGGGATTAGGTAGGTGTGTGATTACTTCCGGGATTAGGTTGTAATCGTTTTACACATTTAGTGGATTCGAGGTTCGAGTGTGGCTTACTTACTAGCCCGTGGTTTTTCCCGTGAGGGTTTCCACGTAAAAATCAAGTGTTATTTAATTTCCGTATATTTTACTTGATTTATTGCTTTATCTATTTAGGGATAATTTCGTAATTTTGACTAACACGAAAAATTTGGTAAAAAGCGTAAAATCTATTCACCCCCCTCTAGATAGTTTTATACACACCGTGCTATAATTAGTTTCAATTTGTTATGGTTTTAATCCAGCATAATGCTTTTGATTAATTAAACCAGCTTGAGAAGGTTGTATTTTTCGTTGTGACCTCAAAATATGTGAACTTGATGTAGGAACAAGATCATGAATATGTTGTTCGATAATGAATTTTGTCACAACATACTTTCCTATTTTTGTTAATTCTGATCTCCAGCATTGCCTCACATTCAAATCTTTTTTTTTTTTTTTTTTTTTTTTTTTTTTTTTTTTTTTTTTTGTGGAGTTGCCTTTTTACTATAAGAACCCTCACAAGAGCAAGTAAATTGTCTTTTTTATACCACACCCATTTTGTTTCTATTTAGTCTTTACTTTCTCACACTAAAACCAACAGTTCTAGCATATGAATTGTAGTATTCATATGCATTCTCATCATTATCAAAAACCATACCAAGTACCGGAGTCTTACATACCCAGTACCTGGAGTCTTACATACCCCTACTTCATTGGTATCTCTTCCTTTTTCCTCACCATCATCTAAAATATTAACACTTCCAAAATCAAAATCTGAGTTCATATCATCATTACATTCTTCAATAGAACATTCTTCAATGTTGTTTGAGTATTGAGTAAATTCATCTTCGTGATTGTTCATAAATACAATTGCAGCAGTTCATGAACCTGTAATTTTTAACACCATTGAATTTATTTCATTTTGTAAAGAAAATAAAAATCAAACCATGTTAACTTGATTTCATGTTCTTAAAAAATAATTATACTGAATTTCCCTTCTAAAAACAAAAAATAACTACATTATACTGATTTAGAACATATCAAAATGATGTTGATAATAGTTTAGTGTATGTCCCACATCAAAATTTATTTTATTTTGTTACTAATTTTGTGCGTGAAAAGAATATAAAGATTCAGAATCTACAAGTTATGTGGACCACCTAAGTGAAAAGTAGGTAACTACGTATCTTGGTACTTTGCTATTGTTATGATCTGTTTATTTACATTCAGAAAATGTTGCTTATGTTATACCACCATGCATTCAATTTTTTTTTTTTATTAAAAAAAATTGTATTATTGAACAGTGTTATAGTGTTATACTGGTGGAGGACCACCTATAGAGTTTAAACCCACATTACTAGGACTCTTACAATGTAGTTATATGTGTCGACAGATATATTGCAATATAATCTGTATGCTATTTACAGTTGCTATGTTCACAAATTATCAACTTAATCATTAATCATTTGATGATTAATTATTACAAAATCATTTAAAGTTATGCCCTTGAATTTAGTATGAATCAGAGAAGTGTTGAGTTAATAGAAATAGCCATTGAAGTGTTTTCCAAACATGGGGAAAATCATATGAGAAGCATGCAGTGCAAAAAATTGTTTTTTTTTTATTTTAAAAAAAAAACTCTAAAATAAAATTACAAATTGTATGTAGAATAATTAATTGATAAAAAAAAAAGTATGTGGAGTACCTATAAAATAGAAAAGTTGTTCTTGCTGTGTATTGTTCACTTGGACGAGTTCTATCTTTTTTTTAGATTGTCTACAACTGTGCAAGTGTCTTTTAGCTTCTCAAATATATTTTTTTCTTTTACTGAAACAGAGGGTAATGTTGGTAAAACAGTTTTCAAAAAGTGAAAAGAGTTAAATTTGTTAACCTTGGATAAATTATGAACACATGGCAGAAAATGGGAGGGGGGTAATGCTCACCATCCTTCAAGGGGGGGTGAGCAAAAATGGATGAGCAAAAATGTACTCTATCAAATGGAATGTTTGTCCATCAATCAGAATATGTTGACAAAATTCTAAAAAGAATCCATATGGATATTACTCATCTATTAAGTAATTATATGGTTGTTAGAACTATTAATCCTAAGAAAGATCCATTCCGACCAATAGAAATGGTGAAAAGATACTTGGTCTTAAAGTACCATATCTTAATGTAATTGGTGCTTTGTTATATTTGGCTCAATGTATTAGACCAGATATTAAATTCTCAATGAATGTACTTGCTAGATTCAGTTCAGCACCAACTCAAAGTCATTGGAATGAGATTGAACATCATTTTCAATATCTTCTTGGAACGAAAGATTTAGGATTATTTTATACAAAATATAACAAATTTTCAGGTTTACTTGGTTATTTTGATATCGGATATCTATATGATCCATAAAAAACTCGTTTACAAATGAGATATGTTTTTACCTATAATGGCACACCAATTTTATAACACTCCATAAATCAAGTCTTTTGCGTATACATCCTCCAGTCATTTTATTGGGGGCAGCATTCCATCAAGGGGAGCATATCGAATAAAGTTTATTAGTTATTTTGGGGCATATATGCATTTTGCTCTGTTTTCCTTCAATCAAGTTTTTGTCCCATTAGGTTGTCCTGATAAGGTTTTTAATAAGGCAATTTTTTAAGCACACCTAAAAATCATTTGATCCAATAGATCATCGTATATATGTTGTCTTGATCAAGAAGATCATCGTAAATATTACTTTGATCTGACAAATCATCGTATATATGTTACCTTGATCCAGAAGATCATCATAAATATAAATTTGGTCCAACATATCAATGAATATCTTTACTCAGGTTTTTATCCCACTAAGTTTTTCCTAGTAAAGTATAAATATGAGAAAAGTTTTAAAGAAAACAATAATTCTAGGCACTATACTCTTTTTCCCTTCGATTAGGTTTTTGTCCAACTGAGTTTTCCTGATAAGGTTTTTAATGAGAGAGTTTTGAGAATGTCCAACCCCACTATATCCAGAAAATCATTGTATTTTACCAAGGTTTTTCCTTGAAAATTAAAATACAAGTGGTGGAAATCCAATGAGGAGTGTTGAAATCGATGGTTTTCCCTACCTTGTTCTCAAACCTTCTACTATATGCACATATATGGGTTTCATACTTATCACCTAATTTACTTGCCCACCAAATAAATACACGATCAAATACTTTGTCCATCATCAATCCTTATACACTAAGACCTCTCTATAGTGCTACTCTATATAGGAATAACCTCCATGTAGTCACAAAAAATTTTGTTCCCAACTTTGGCTAGTTATAAATAAGAATAAACTCCACATTATAATAAGTTATAATTATTATAGGTCTTGCATTAAGGAACTTGCCTCCACATAGTAATAATTATCTGTATATTATAAAAAATATATGCTATGTTACATTAAAGGTTTAAGATGACATAAAATATTTATCTAAAGTTGTTTGGGACAATGATTTATTACAATGTATTTATATAATTTACATTGAGAGAAAAACATTAAAGATAATACAAATTTTTATACTTTTAAGATGAGTTTGCATATTCCCAACACTATATGGATACATGTACTAGTTTTTTAAAACTATGTCTATCTCTTTTATCAGTGTCTATACTTTGGATTTGACATGCTCCATTAATTAATTATTAATATAGTGTATACTTTACCTCTATACCACTTGCACTAAGGATAACTAAGTCATAATAATAATTTTGTAACTGCACCTCTAGTAAGCTATAACCTCTCATAGTAATAAAATTAGTTTGGTCCCTGATCATGCCTAAATTGTTGTATATTTCAGCCCTCTTTTCCTTATCCTTTATCTTGTTTTCTTGCATTTTAGCATCTTTATGGGCTCTTTTATTGTAAGTGTAGGCATTTGTGCATTTTCTAGTAATGGAAGAAGAATTCAGGATTTTGTACAAAAAGGGGCTGAAAATGTAAAATACTTGTGTAGAAAATCCAACTTCGAAGAGACATATCTCTCTCCTCAGATCGATCCACATTTCAGATAATATATATTCAAAAAGCCTTGAAAGTCTACTCTCTAGCGGTTTTTACGGATTGCAATTCCGAGTCTCCTAAAGAAAGTTATGACCATTTCAGTAATAGAGTGTGGGTAAAATGCGGGTCCCAACCGCACTCCACCCCCAACCGCACTCCACCCGCACTCTACACCAAAACCGAGTTGAAGACCTGAAAAAGCATGGGTGAGCGCGGGTAACTGACCCGCACTCCACCAGCACTCCTTACCCGCACTCTACACTCTCCAGCACAGTGAATGGTGGGTTTTTGGGCCATTTTTGAGGGGTAATTTGGTCCTTTCATGCCTAAATTATGCCCTAACCTCCCAAGCCTATAAATATACCATTTTCTTCACTATCTTCTTACCTCTTCTTCCCTCTCTCTCTTTTAGACAACTAAACACTAACCTAGACCAAAACTCACTCTCTAACACACCATTTCTTGATTTTCTACTCAACAAAGCACTAAGGGGATTGGATTCAAAACTTCAAGACAAGGATTCTCTACATGGGTTTTCTCTCAATCTCTTCTCTTAGTTTTTTATATTGTAATAGACATGAGTAGCTAAATCCCCCACTAAGGGGTTGATGTGATTAGTTTGATGGATATTGGGCATGTGTAATTAAGTTCTATTATTTTATATTCAATCTATCTTCTATGTTATATTCTCTTGAATTAATTGCTTTCTAATATTGATTTGTCTTGGATACACCCTTTTAGAAAGTTTGAAAAGAATACTGTAAGGTTTATGATTTGTATTGGCTTAATTTCATTGCAAAACACTCTATGATTGTATTAGTTGTTGCTTAGGACATTATTTGAAGAAAAGAAGCTTAAAGAGTGAAGAGCAACGTCTAGTGCAAAAGTCGTCTTCAAGAGGTGAAAAACGTCAAAGGTAAATCTTGACTTCCATCCTCTTGCAAGGCGTTAGCGCACACACACACAATTCATACATGTGTGTCCCTGTATCGTGGTTTCAAACATTTGGTATAACACATTCACACACTTCATAGCATGCTCATGCATTGATCTTGTATTGACAAACATTGTGAAATTGCATGCTTTGTGACTATCTCTTTGATATGGCATGTTTGTGTGAATATGTGTTTATTTGTTTTCGTATTTTGTGTTTAGGACTTTAACATGTTCTTATTTAATGCCTTATCGAGTTCCGGTCGTTTCGGTTACTCACTCATAAGGTTTCGAGTCCAAACAAGTTGACTATGCTACTTTTCGTTCTCATTTGTTGTGTTGATTTCATCATCAGATTCCGAGATGATTTCTCAACCATTTTTCAAAGTTGAGTAGTCGTAGTCGTGCGTGAGGGAGTCACGGTTCGTAATCCGAAAAAGGATTTGAAATCGGAGGTCGGATGCTCAAGATATGGGGCAACGAACCGAGGGAGCGCGCGAGAGGTGGGCAAACCACGTGTGGCCACTTGGCCAGCCCGTGTGGGAGGCCGTGGGCCCCACGGGCAAGGGAGCCTTCTGCTCCCGTGGGCCCCACGCGCCCCCCACGGGGTGCTGACATGGCAGCATGTGATTTGCTCGGAAATCTTCTCCTTTTCCCTCCTTTTAATCAAACCTCCTTCCCTCCACACTTATGTAATTTTTGAAGAACACTCAAATCCCGCATCAGTTTTTCAACAATTTTCGTTTACTTGTTTTGATCATATCTCTCTCATACGAACTCGAAATCATTCGATTCAAAAACCAAAATTGTTGGTCTCGAAGAGAGCTACAAACCCCAAGCATTTCCAGAGGCAGTTGACTTCGGCATTTTTCTCAGCTGGTCAATTTCCAGTCCGTGGTCAGTACTTGATTTTCAACTTCTTCTTTTTCAATTTCATTTTTGATCAACTATTGATTCTTTCCATTTGATTGATGAAATTTGTTAAGAAGTATGTTAGATCACATGCTAGGGTTATTTGATCATTTGTTAATTGAGTTTTAGCTTTGTAATGTTGTAAATAATTAAATACTCAAGGCGTGTTTAATATATAAAGCTAGAGGGGGGGGGGGGGGGGGGGGGGGGGGGGGGGGGGGTGAGTGAATAGATTTTACGCTTTTTACCCAATTTTCGTTTTTAGTCAAATTTACGAAAATGCCCCAAACTAGACAATATAATAATCAAGTGTAATATGGTGCGGAAATATAAACGACACTTGATTTTTACGTGGAAACCCTCACGGGAAAAACCACGGGCTGGTAAGTGCGCCACACTCGAACCTCGAATCCACTAATTGTGATAACGTATACAACCTAATCCAGGTTTGACGGCCTAATCCCGGCCAATATCCCGCTACCACTACCCGCAGGCCTGTAAAAGTGGACCTAGTCCAATTTGCTCATGTGACCACCTAATCCCGGTGTCCGACCTAATCCCGGTCTATCACACAAGACTTACAATCTCCTAAGAGATCAAACAACCCCTATGTGAATATGCAATGATATCCAAATATTGCAATAAGAGCTAGGGTACTCTAAATGCTTACCTAGGATTATAAGATGACAATATAATCAATCCTAGATATCACATGTAGCTATATGATATGGCATATAACTTTAGCTAAGTAAAGGATAACCAATCCTAGATACAAAGCTATCACAAACAACACTCAATCAATACATCACAAATAATCTCTTTTCTTGTATTTAGCATATGATCTAAAACATACAAGTAATTTAAAAGAGATGGCTTGGTATTTAAAATACTAAAATAAGATGAAATTAATCAAAATCTTACCAAGCAAGTTGTGATGATGCAAACCCATACATGGATGCACTCTATATAGACATAGGAGATGCAATATGAAATTTGATGCAAAAGGGGTTTGATTTGAGTGGTTAAAGGTGGTTGATTTTCTCTCAAAATCTAACTTTGAAGTTTAGGGTTCTTAAGAGTCAAGAACTACATTCAGATAATGAGGAAAGTGAGATATTTATAGACATCAAGAATAGGGCAAGTGAAAAGACAATTTTGCCCCTGAATCACACTATCGCGGTTGCTCTGTGGCTCGACTGCCGCGGTTTGCAAAAACCGCGGCACTGAAACCGCGGCGGGCGTCACAGCACAAAGCTTGATTTTCAAGCGACTCAAAACATGACCAAACGACATCGAAACCTTTCATATAATATACCGTTGGAAAGGTATGGAAGTCTACTTTCTACTCCAATTAACAAAACATGATTTGGATAACTGTAGAAAACGTTATGGTCATTTGAGTGACCAAAGGTCAGATTCGGATAACAGCTGTGATGCCCTGTTTTAGTGGTCACTTTGGAAATTTCAAAACCAATCCAAACGGTCATGAAATATTACGAATAATATACCGTTGGAAAGGTATGGGTGTCTAGTTTGTACAGAAATTTTCAAAACTCATTTTGAAGCTTTGTGTAAAACGCTATGGTCACACGACCATGCAAAGGTCAGTTTTGAAAACACTTAAAACATTGAAATCCAATCTTTTGAAACTAGACACCTTACTCCAATCAACCCAACCAAACTAAAGCTACCACTTATCCAAGAGAAGAATGAGATCTTCTCAAGTGGTCAACCATCGCGCTAAGACAAGCACACCATCGTGCAAGCGCGGACGTTTCCGATCACACAAATGGAAACGAATTACACCACACTTAAGACTAATCATGAAGTGCAAGTGTGGGTATTGAATGCATCATAATGCCTATCATGTCATGGCATTTCATAGAACAAGATGCAATCAATTAAATGCAAGAATAGATATTGAATAATCAATAAAGCACAATGCACACAAAATATAAACACAACATTCAAGAATAAGAGTTATGCATGTTGTGTGTGTGTGCAACTATATCTCTTCAAGGCAAAGTAAGCACTAGATATACCTTTGGTGCTTGTCCTCTTGAGGTCTTGGAAAGGGTCTTTGATCTTCAACAAATCACTTAGACTACCCTTACAACCAAACCCCAACTTGTGGTTTGCCCACGAAATAAGCCAATCAACAAAACGGGAATCCTTACAAATGTGTTTTGAACATATTTGTGCTAAACTTGATTTATCATGAAATTGATTCTAGAAAACATATATGTGATGTGCTTCATGTTATTTTTCTATGTTTTGTTTCATGATCTAAGAACTAGGTTTTTAGTGTGCTAAATCGAATATTGATACCTTTGTTCTTATTGATTTGCATGTTTTGATTTCTAGATAACTTTTGTGATTGAGTGTTGAAATCATATTCTAGACTATCATTGAACATGTACATTTTGCTTGATTGATCATCTAGCTTAATTTGTTTGTGCTTGCATCATTTGCATCACTTTAGATCATAGCCTTGCATTAGGTTGAAGTCTCTAGCAAAGTGAGTGAAGCTTTGTGGATAGAGCAAGGGAGCCTTGATTAGAGTCGGGAGGACTCGGATAATCAAGCAAGGAAGTCTTGTCTAGGGTCGGGAGGATCCGGATAGGCAAGCGAGAAATCTTCCTAGAGACGTGAGCGTCTTGGATAGGAAGTTGCTTTCTAGAGGTGTAGGACACATCTCGGATAGGAAGTAGGCTTGGTGATTCACTAGCCCGAGGGTAGATTAGGAGTTGATAGCTTGAGCGGATATCATGTGTTGATAGCTTGAGTGTGTAAGTCCTTTTCATATAGTGGATTGCTTTGCGGTGGTTGTGGTATCAACCCGTGGATGTTTCCTCTTTGAGGTTTTACCACGTAAAAAATACTTGTGTTCATTTTTGTTTTTACTTTTCTTTATCTTCCATATCTTACATTGATTGCATATCTTGTAAATTGATTAACTCTTGTATTAGTGAAATCAATTCATTTGCTAATCTTATCAAGTGTGCATTTTGCTTTGTAATTTTCCGCATTATTTTTAATTGGAAGAATTTGGAGCCTATACCTATTCACCCCCCCCCCCCCTCTAGGTATATTTACACTATATTGCTTAAGGGAATTTCAATTGGTATCAGAGCGGGTGTCTAGAAGTAATTAGATAGATCCATATTATAGTGTTTGTATTTTGTTTTGTTGTGTTTTGTTGTGTTTGTTCATTTTTGTAGCTATGGGTGATTCAATGCCGGAAGGTGCTTCTAGTGGTAGACCTCCTCTATTGAATAGTGGTAACTACTCCTTTTGGAAAATTAGGATGAGAGCTTACATTAGATCCATTAATGAAAAGCATGGATAAGTGTTGAGGAAGGTTATGAGTTGTCTACCAAAAGGATTGAAGATGGCACTATGATTGCAAAACCTAGAGCCGAATGGACGGCCATTGATTTTGATAATGCTAAATGGCATCATCGGGCGATGAATGCTATTTTTGGAGGTGTAGATTGTACTCAATTTATCTACATCCAAAACCTTGAATCGGCAAAGGAAGCATGGGATACTTTGCAAACTACCAATGAGGGTACGTTAGCGGTTCGAAGATCTAGAGTACAAATGCTTACTTCTCAATTTGAAAGTCTTGTTATGAATGAGGATGAGAAGTTAGTAGACTTCCAAACTAGACTCTTGAATATCACCAACCAAAGTCAAACTTTGGGAGAGCTATATCCACAAGAGAGAATTAATTGGAAGATCTTGAGATCCTTGCCTAAGAGATTTAATGCAAAGGTGACCGCAATTGAAGAAAGCAAGAATGTCGATCTTATGAGGGTTGATGAGCTTCTTGGGTCTCTACAAACTTATGAGCTTGGGTTCAAGCCGAAGATTGAAGGTAAGGGAATAGCACTCAAGGTAACCAATGAGGAGAGTGAAGATGATGTAGCTTGTATGGTGAGAACTTTCAAGAAATTTCTAAAGAACATATGTTCTAAGAGAGAGGAAGTCAAGAAGAAGATCACTCCAAAAGAAGTGGTAGATTGCAAGGATAAATCTATGAAGAAGTTAATTCAATGCCATGAATGCAAAGGGATTGGATTTATCTCCACCAAGCGTGCTAATGAGAAGAGAGAGTCTAAGAAAGGATTAGCTATGGCGGCTTCTTGGAGTGATGTGAGTGTGAGTGATGTGAGTGTGAGTGATAAAGAAGAGGAAGAGGAGTCCTCGAATGAACGAGAATATACTAGCAATTATATTGCTCACCCGGCTATATATGAAGGAAGATTTGAGGATAGTGGTGAAGACTCCTCAAGTAATGAGGAAAGTGAATACTCTTCGAGTAGTGAAGATAGTGAAATCTCCTCCAATCAAGAAGAGTTCGAAGCCTCCTCAAATCAAGATTTTATAAGCTTCAATGACAAGATTCTTCAACAAAAGAATGAAGAGAACAACAAGTTGAAGTTGATCAATGCAAATTTAGTGGTGATCTTTAAAGCTCTTGTCAATGAAAAGAAGATGTCTTTGGAGAAGATGAGCAAGCAAAGTGAAGTCATCAAGGAGCATGAAAAGACCATTGAAAAGTGTGTCTCAAAGGTTGAGGAAAGTGCTCAAGAGCTAGATGATCTAAAGAAGACTTTACTATGAAGTTGTTTGCCATGGAAGGAGAGATTAAGCAAAAAGAGAACTCTTTAAGTATCATGAAGATAAAAGAGTGTGAGCTTAAAGATGAAGTCAAATCTCTTAAAGAGTCAATTAATGGCATGAAGATTGGAGCCATTAAGCTTGATGATGTGATAAAACTTGGAAAGCATCATGGAGATAAAATTGGCTTGGGTTATGTAGAAGAAGTTAAGAAGACTCCTACAACCAAGAACAAGTCAAGAAAGTCCAAGAAGAAGAAAGACTCTAGTACCATTCCTTCCAACATCAAAGACAAAGACAAGAAGAGCTATGGAACTTCTCAACCGACTTCTCAACCAAAGCATGCACACTAAAATGTAACTTTTCTAAATTCATTCCGGTTTGTCATTATTGTAATGTGGTTGGTCACATTAGGCCTAAGTGTTATGAATATGCTAGGCAATGCAAACTAGGAAATGTGGAACATGATAAAAATGTGAAAAAGTTACCTAATCATTCTCCTAAGCATGAGTTTAAGTCTAGAGCTAGACATAACATCTCTAAGTTTGTCCCGGTTTGTCATTTTTGCAATATTGTTGGGCATATTAAACCTAAATGCTATGAGTATATTAGACAATGCAAACTTGGGAATGAGATGCATGCTAGGGAGATGAAAGACTTCCTTTGGTTGTTTCTAAACATGTTAGGGCATTAGAGACTATGTATGATGAACATGTTAATGAAAAGAATTCAACAAGGAAAGTTTGGGTTAAGAAAAATAATGTGCATACTTGTGAAATGGATAAATCTTCTTTGAAAGTTTCTAAACATGACAATAGCTTTGATGCTTTGAGAAATGTGCATATTGATCATATTCATGTGAAGAAACCTATCAAGAAAATTTGGATTGAAAAGAATAACATGCATGTTAATGATAATCATGTTGAGAAAAATGTTGAGAAGAAGTTGGTTAAGAAGAGTGTTAACCATGATCATTTGAAGAGTCTTGATGAAATATTTGTACGTGGCAAAAATGTTGACTTTAATATGAGTGATGTTTTCATGAAGAAGATAGTTGATGATTTATCTTCTAGATTTCATATTGCCATGCGTAATGATCATGATGTTTTTTGTGTTGGTTCACCTAAGAGCAATATGGTCAAAGGTGAGTGCTCTCATACTTGATTGAGTAGCACATATGAGAATATTTTTGTTCTTGTTTGATAAGAGTTCTAGGTTTGATGCTTGACTATGCCATTTTTAATGTGCTCGGTCTAGCATTCAAACTTGGTGTCTCTAGTCAATACATGAACTTAATATTCTCATAATCACTATGATAGTCAAAATTTGTTGATTAACTTTAAAGAAGTTGAATTTTGAAATCTATTTGGTGAAAATTTTTGTTAAGACTTTTAGAGAAAGTCATTTTTATGTAATTGTTTGAGTTGAAAGTGTTTGGTCTTTATTTTCTTGGGATGACACACCAATAACTTGTTGTCATGAGGACAAACAAGCCAAGAAAGCTCATAAAAGAGCGGAGACCTTTCATTGGTGAAAAAGCTTGCTAAGGTATTTCTCTACTCTAAAAGCTTGCTTTCTATTTCATCTTTTCAACTCTTTGTATGCATGATATCATTGCACATAGATATTAGGCATCATTTCATTAGAGAACATGTTGAACATTCTATTGTTTCTCTAAAGCATGTGCCTACTAAAATCAACTTGCGGATTTGTTTACTAAGTCCTTGGACAAAAAGAGGTTTTAAAACTCTTCAAAGATCCATTGACATGATTTGTGTTGATTATTGTCTATGTGTGATTGTGAGTGGCTTGATGAGCAAAACTCTAATTGAAAATCAATATCTTTGAGAGCTACTCACTTGAGAAGTAATGATCTTAAACAAGTATCTTTTATTGTTTCTAGATCATGCACTTGAGCTTGAAAATCATATTTTTTGAAAAGTGCACTAATGCTTCTCTTATATGTTTTAGTTTTGAGTATATGTGGTTGAATATGTGTAGATAATGGATGCATTTAGAAGTTTATTGTTAAGTACATGATAGATGACCTATGGTATGTATCCATTTTGCTTCGGCACTACATAGTAATCAACGAGCACCCTTATGGAAAGGGCTACACACCTTGGTTGTGAAGCCACCCAATGTAGGAAAGGGCTACGCCATTGTGATGAGTGAAAGCCGCCATGAGGAGTATATGTTTTTGTTAGTAAATCAAAGAAGTGTTGAAATGAATCATTAAAAAAAAAAATCTTTGATTCTAAGCCTAAAAGAAATGAAAAATAAAAGGCTTATTGGTGTATAGTTGAGAATTGTGAAAAAGCTCGGGTTGACAAATAAAAACGGGGGAAAACGAGCCACATGCACACACACGCTCATATGTTGATATCTATTCATTTTAAAAGCAAAAATCCGGTATGAATATCGGTTTGACCTATTTTTGGAAAGGCTTTAGATGGATAGGTGTGGATAGAGTTTGTATGTTGATATCACAATTACTCCTACTATATATTTGAGAAGCATTCACACACACACATTTTGCTTATGTGCTTGATTCATTAGCAATGTGAGAATATTTTTGAGAGATTAATGAAAATCTATGATTCTCTCTTGGACTTTGACAAGTTATGAAATATTTCTCTTATTGCTTGATTGTGTGATTGTGTGATGTCCCTTGTGAACAAATCTACTTGTGATAATATGTGGAGCATATGTTAAGGGGGAGCTTTAGTTTATTCAACTTTCGCTTTCTATACGATTTTTTGCTTTATCTCGTTCTTTATCTCTTGTGTCCCTTGTCTATTCCTTGACAAAAAGGGGGAGAAATGTATACCTCACCATGTTTGATATTGGGGAGTTTTGTATACTTCACATTGTGTGGAAATTTCCAATTGTGTGAATCTATTCCTCTTTGTGCTTAATTGTGACTTTGTCTTAAGGGGAGAATTCTTGTCTTAAGGGGAGAAAGAATTCTTTCTTGAATGTTAAGGATGTTGGTTCTTGGAATTGGGAAATAAGGGAATGCTTTAATAACATATTTTATTCACTTGAGATAATGCATTTGTGTATGAGATAAGGATATCTTCTATTTTGTTTTTGGTTAAATAACTCACCATTCTTCTTTAGAGAAGATCTCTTGTTTGGTTGCTATTTTCTCTCATAGGTACTTTGAAGACCAAAGAGGAATTCTTGAAGACTTGAAGACTTTTTAGTCTAGGAATTTCTTTGTAATGTGAGATTGAGAGTATGCTATCATCTTGAGTTTATTTGAGTGAAACATTGTATGGTGAGGTTGAGTGTTTTTGCCATGGAATAGCCAAAGGGGGAGATTGTAAGGTTTATGATTTGTATTGGCTTATTCCATTGCAAAACACTATGATTGTATTAGTTGTTGCTTAGGACATTATTTGAAGAAAGGAAGCTTAAAGAGTGAAGAGCAACGTCTAGTGCAAAAGTCGTCTTCAAGAGGTGAAAAACGTCAAAGGTAAATCTTGACTTCCCTCTTGCAAGGCGTTAGCGCACACACACACAATTCATACATGTGTGTCCCTGCATCGTGGTTCAAACATTTGGTATAACACATTCACACACTTCATAGCATGCTCATGCATTGATCTTGTATTGACAAACATTGTGAAATTGCATGCTTTGTGACTATCTCTTTGATATGGCATGTTTGTGTGAATATGTGTTTATTTGTTTTCGTATTTGTGTTTAGGACTTGAACATGTTCTTATTTAATGCCTTATTGAGTTCCGGTCGTTTCGGTTACTCATAAGGTTTCGAGTCCAAACAAGTTGACTATGCTACTTTTCGTTCTCATTTGTGTGTTGATTTCATCATCGGATTCCGAGATGATTTCTCAACCATTTTTCAAAGTTGAGTAGTCGTAGTCGTGCGTGAGGGAGTCACGGTTCGTAATCCGAAAACGGATTCGAAATCGGAGGTCGGATGCTCAAGATATGGGGCACGAACCGAGGGAGCGCGCGAGAGGTGGCAAACCACGTGTGGCCACTTGGCCAGCCCGTGTGGGAGGCCGTGGGCCCCACGGGCAAGGGAGCCTTCTGCTCCCGTGGGCCCCACGCGCCCCCCACGGGGTGCTGACATGGCAGCACGTGATTTGCTCGGAAATCTTCTCCTTTCCCTCCTTTTAATCAACCTCCTTCCCTCCACACTTATTAATTTTGAAGAACACTCATCCCGCATCAGTTTTTCAACAATTTTTGTTACTTGTTTTGATCATATCTCTCATACGAACTCGAAATCATTCGATTCAAAACCAAAATTGTTGGTCTCGAAGAGAGCTACAAACCCCAAGCATTTCCAGAGGCATTTGACTTCGGCATTTTTCTCAGCTGGTCATTTCCAGTCCGTGGTCAGTATGATTTTCAACTTCTTCTTTTTCAATTTCATCTTTGATCACTATTGATTCTTTCCATTTGATTGATGAAATTTGTTAGAAGTATGTTAGATCACATGCTAGGGTTATTTGATCATTTTTAATTGAGTTTTAGCTTTGTATGTTTGAACATATTTGTGCTAAACTTGATTTATCATGAAATTGATTCTAGAAAATATATGTGATGTGCTTCATGTTATTTTCTATGTTTTTTCATGATCTAAGAACTAGGTTTTTGTGCTAAATAATATTGATACCTTTGTTCTTATTGATTTGCATGTTTGATTTCTAGATAACTTTGTGATTGTGTTGAAATCATATTCTAGCTATCATTGAACATGTACATTTTGCTTGATTGATCATCTAGCTTAATTTGTTGTGCTTGCATCATTTGCATCACTTAGATCATAGCCTGCATAGGTTGAAGTCTCTAGCAAAGTGAGTGAAGCTTTGTGGATAGAGCAAGGGAGCCTTGATTAGAGTCGGGAGGACTCGGATAATCAAGCAAGGAAGTCTTGTCTAGGGTCGGGAGGATCCGGATAGGCAAGCGAGAAATCTTCCTAGAGACGTGAGCGTCTTGGATAGGAAGTTGCTTTTCTAGAGGTGTAGGACACATCTCGGATAGGAAGTAGGCTTGGTGATTCACTAGCCCGAGGGTAGATTAGGAGTGATAGCTTGAGCGGATATCATGTGTTGATAGCTTGAGTGTGTAAGTCCTTTTCATATAGTGGATTGCTTGTCGGTGGTTGTGGTATCAACCCGTGGATGTTTCCTCTTTGAGGTTTTACCACGTAAAAAATACTTGTGTTCATTTTTGTTTTACTTTTCTTATCTTCCATATCTACATTGATTGCATATCTTGTAAATGATTAACTCTTGTATTAGTGAAATCAATTCATTTGCTAAATCTTATCAAGTGTGCATTTTGCTTTGTAATTTTCCGCATTATTTTTATTTTTAATTGGAAGAATTTGGAGCCTATACCTATTCACCCCCCCTCTAGGTATATTTACATATATATATGCTTAAGGGAATTTCAAAATACGGTGTGTTTTCTTTATAACTAGGGGGGGGGGGGGGGGATGGGGAATCTATCTAATTATACCCAATTTTCACGTGCATATCAATTTTACGAAAATACCCTTAGCAAGTCAAAATACATACATGTGTAATAAGATGCGGAAATTAAATAACACTTGATGTTTACGTGGAAACCCAATCACTGGGAAAAACCACGGGCTGTTTAGTGTGTCACACTCGGACCTCGAAATCTACTAATTGAAATGGAGTTTACAACCTATGTAGACCTCGTCTAACACTCCAGTCAACAACCCCCCACTTCTACCACTCGGGCCTTTAAAAGTGGCTCTAGTCCAATTGCTTATGTGACCACCTATTCCCGGTGTCCGACCTAATCCCGGTCAATCACACAAGACTTAAATCTCTCAAAAGAGATGCACAACCTATGTGAATATATCATGATATTCAAATAACAAAAAAGGCTAGGTAACCTTAAATGCTTATCTAGGATGATGAATTTGCAATTAAAGCAATCCTAGATATTAATGGCTAAATGACATGTCAAATAGCTTAGCTAATCAAGATTAAGCAAAAACCTAATTAGCTATCACAAAACAACACTCAATCAATTCATCACAATTAATTCTCTTTTCTTGTATTTAGCATATGATCTAAAACATACAAGTAATTTAAAAGAGATGGCTTGGTAGTAAAAATACTAAAATAAGATGAAGTTAATCAAAATCTTACCAAGCAAGTTGTGATGATGCAAACCCATACATGGATGCACTCTATATAGACATAGAAGATGCAATATGAAATTTGATTTGAGTGGTTAAAGGAGAGTTCTTTGATGATTTTTCACTTAAAAAATATTATAAGGAAAATATATGATATTTTTAACTCTCTTAGACGACCTAAAAACATAGAAGGATATATATAGGCATCTTTAGTAGAGTGAGGTCGTTTTGAAAAATCGCATCAGTTTGTGTGCTGTGCGCTGGTCAACTTGCGTTGGATGACCAGCGCATGACTAGCGCATAGACCAAATTTGCATGGTGCATTGGTCGACCAGCGTAGGTCAGTGGCGCATCACCAACGGCAAACCACTGGGTGATTTGCGCTGGTGGACCAGCGCACGACCAGCGACAGACCACTGGGCGATCTGCGCTGGTCTGGCGTATGACAACCAGCGCACAACCCACTCCTTTGAACCCCACAAACAACATGCAAGGGTAAAAAGGTAAAACTAGATGCATCCTAAAAGCCTAACATGGTATGACATTAAAATCACAAGATGCAATCAATTTAATGCAAGAAGAGATATTGAATAATCAATAAAGCACAATGCACACAAAATATAAACACAACATTCAAGAATAAGAGTTATGCATGTGGTGTGTGTGTGAAATTATATCTCTTCAAGGCAAAGTAAGCACTAGATATATACCTTTGGTGCTTGTCCTTTTGAGGTCTTGGAAAGGGTCTTTGATCTTCAACCTTAATTACCTAGACTACCCTTACAACCAAACCCCAACATGTGGTTTGTCCACGAAATAAGCCAATCAATTAATGGGAATCCTTACAAAATTGATTTAGAATCTATTTGAATAGACAACTAGCACTATACAATTAGAATCTATTTGGTTGTCTTATGCTCTATTGAATGGAAGGATTTCACAAGAATACACCCTTCAAGTGAAATTCGGCTTAATAACCATAATCTTAATCTAATTTCAAATGGGTGGCCTTCACTATACACTCTAGGTTGGCCATTTGTGAGAGAATTAGAAGTCATCATTATACACCCTAGGATGGCTACATTAGTAATTTTGCAAGAACTAATCCTTCAAGTAGAATCCAGTTAAATAACCTCTAGCTTCATCTAATCTTAAATGGGTGGCCTTCACTATACACCCTAAGTTGGCCACTTGTGAGAGAATTAGAAGCCATCACTATACACCATAGGATTGCTACATTAGTAAGAGGTTAAACCCTTAATAGATAGATTAGCATTCATGGCTAGAATCCTAATTGAGCAACTAGCACTATACACCCTAGGTTGGTTGCTTATGAGGGATTAATCTCTAGTAGGAGGTCATCACTATACACCCTAGGTTGACCCCTTGCTAGAGATAAATAACCAACACTATACACCCTAAGTTGGTTACATTAGATAAAATGTGCTTAATTATGAGTTTGTTGCATTGACCAATGCTCGCTTACGAGTCCATTAACTCCTTAGTTCCCATATCATATATTTCACTCCATTTGCATTCCATTTAGTCTTTGCATTCTAGTTTTAGCATTAATTGTAGTTTGCATCTTAGTGTTAATCTTTTTCAACAAAACCATTGATACTTTGTTTTTATGCATACTAGTTTTATTAATCTTAATCTAGTTATCGCTACCTCTGATCCTTGTGGACGACACCTGTGCTTACCGCTTTACTCGTTTTTATACTTGTGAACACATTGCATAGGTTTTATAAATATTTTTGACGTACGATCTTTTTAACGACACAAAAAATACTCGTCAAATGGTGCCGCTGCCGGGGATCGGTGTGCATAGTAATGGTTAGATTAGTTTTAATATTATTAGTTTCTTAGTTGTTTTTAGTCTTTTTAGTTTCTTTTTATTTCTTTGGTAGTTTTCGTTCCTTTTTGTTTCAGGACTCTATGGATTCATTTTGGCAAAATTCGAGGCCAAGCTACTCGCCAACATGCATGGCAAATGATGAGAAATTGAAGCTTTTACAAGAAACTATCGGAATAACCAAACTGTTGGAATCCTCAAATAGCTCAAAAGAAGACATGGATAAACTTCGGATAGAGTTTGAAGTAGAGCGAAACAAGAAAATGGATGAGACGGAAAGTTGGATCAACATGAACCAAGAGCTTATGAGTGTGAGTAAGGAGCTATTGTTGGCGAGGGATGCGTTGAAGAAAGAGAATGAAGCACTTTAAGAGAGAGTAGAGGTAGCTTCCCGAGAAAAAGAAGAAATGAGGGAAGACTATGAGAAGATTATACAACTCTTGAAGAAGAAGCTAGAAGGCAAGGAAGACTTGGAAAGAATGAAAGTGGATGAGCTTGAATAAGGAAACAAGAAGCTCACACTTGAAATTAAATCACTTAAAGCAGAGAATGACACACTCCAAAAGAAAATAGGGGAAATTTCTGAAAAGAACATGGAGTTGGGCGAACACATGAAGAGCTTTGTAGTCCAAAAGTGTATACCCCTAAAGGATTTTGATGAGATCAAGGAGGACTTTGCCAAGAGGATGCGGCTAATGCAAGCCGAAATTGAAACAAGGGACAAGGCTTTGGAGATAATGAAGAAGATGGAACTTGGACCACCTTGTAGAACTTGCAAGGGCTAAGCAAGAGATTGAAGCAATGATGTTGGAAGTGAATCAACTTCCAAAAGAAGAGAAGATTGCCATGGGTCAAGAAAATACAAGTGCCGACATTAAGAAGTCTAGTCCTAGCAAAGCAAGAAGGAAGAGAGCTAAAAAAAGAGTAAGCAACCTCCACCTTCACCTCCAACAAAGACCCACCAACAAGGTATCATCCCTAACCCTATCACCGTGTGCCACCATTTCTATGAGATAGGTCACATTAGACCACTAGAGTAAGAATATGAAAGACATGGCACACAGGAGAATTTTAAACATAGTGAGAATTATAGGCATGTTAGGAAGGTATGGGTTAAGAAATCTAGGAGTAGGAGAAGTCCACCTAGAATTAGGAAAATTTGGGTGCGGAAAGACCTAGTGAACCAAATTAGAAACAAGGGTAAAGAAACAATGGGAAGTCATCTACATTTGTTTGGGTTGTAAAAAAGAGTGAATTTCCCAACTTGGTTAAACCACCCTTAGTTAACCCTAGCCCCACCCTAGATGCATAAAATTAAAAATCTCATTGCATCTTTATTTTTATGTTTTGCTTAAGTTTATTTAGTTTGTTTCTTTTGAATAAGTGGTGTTTTGAGCTCTTGTTGGCAATTGCATGTATTGAGTAGACTTTTATTTGCCAGAACTTTCTAATATGCTTTATGAGTGAGTAGATTTTCTAGTGCTTCTTAAGGAAGCAAATTGTGTAGCTTGTGCGATAAAGTAAGGTTTCTTTATCTCTTGGGAGGAAACAAAGACAACTTGCGAGTCTTGGAGGGACGAGCAAGCCAAGAGTGCTCATAAAAAGGGCAAGAGCCTTATCTTCATAAAGAAAGCAACATCTTAAAGTTCGAAGAGCCGGAGCGCCATACCACGTCTTGCCTAGACGTTAAATCGTGCGCTTGGTGGGAGGCAACCCACCTAGGTACATTTCTTTCTTAGTTCATAATTGTTTTTATTTTGTTTCTACATTTTTGTTTAGAATAAGTGTGTGAATTGGTTGTGTTGTGTTTAGTGCCTAGGTAGTTTACGTTGTTTGTGCTTGAGTTCTTACCTTTCATGCTTCGTTTATTCATTGTCCATGCATCTCAATGTTATATAAAAATTGAAGACAATGTTTAGATTAGGTTTGGGGGTGTGCATTCATCATTTGAGTCATTTTTTTTTTTAGTTTTTCAAGTTTTTCTTTGACCTTTGCGAAAGTACCCTATTTTGAAATTTCGGAGGCCAAATGTTTCATTTAAACTGTACTTCTTGGTGAGGAAATAAATTATTTCGACCATGCTACATTCTTCAATTTTTCGATACGGTTCTAACGATATAAATAACGTAAAATGCTGGGTGGGGGTTAAAAAGTTATGAATGTTTCTTCGACCAAAGGTCATGGGCGATGCCCTGTTTTGAAAATCTGTACATGAACCACTTTCGACGTCCATTTACACATTTTTTCGAATAGAATTTTGAAATGTTTTCTAAATGAAAAATGTGCATTTACATGTCTATTTTCCTGTGCAAACATTTGAAAATTTTTTATTGAGTTTTTTTTTGAAAATATACACTGAAAAGCGGACATAGGTCGATTTCAAAAGTCACCAGTTTTTTAGAATTTTATCCTTTATATTGAGATGGTCTTTCACATTGTGTTTTTGTGTTTTGTGTCGTGTTAGGTGTGTGCCGTTAAGCCAGACTCTCTTGTTTTCAACATTGGGGACAATGTTGAGTTTTGGTTTGGGGGTATAGACGCTTTTTTGAGTCGTCTTTTATGTCTTGAGTCATTTTAGTGTCAAACTTTTTAAAAGTTGTTGCATGGCCAAATTTTTCGAGCTTTAAATAGCTTGGGTGTGATGCCTTGAGCATGTGCTTGTGGCGAGAGTTCTTATGCTTGATGAGCTTGTGATGTAGCTTGTTGTCACTCTAGGTTCTCACTACACTTTCATGGGCTAGTCCCATCCTCTTTGTGCTTAAGTTGAGGGGACCCGATGCTCTTGCACCTTGTTCTAATAGGGGAGATTACCTAGTTAGTTCACAAACACAAGCCTTAAAAAGCGCATTTGAGTGTTATCATTATTTTATCTCTAAACACTTTTCTTATCATGTGCATCATGTGCCATAGGACATGCATCATATTTGTGGATTGCTTGATGGATACTTTCATTCCCTTGATAGACAAATTGTGGAAATGATTATAGGCAATGTGTGTGCAATTAACTACTAAAAAAAAAAAGCCTAAACACATTCCTTATTCCCTATGCGTGCTCTAATGCCAATTTGAGGCCAAACACTTACCTTTCACTTGGTACCACAATTAACCATATAGTCATAAGCCAAACACAAACCAACCCTTTAATTTCCAATCATGTAGGGTGTGTGTGTGTGTGTGGAAAGTGGTTGAAAGGTGTAAGCTCTTATATGAAATAGCGTGTACTTAGGCAATGTGTAAATGTGCAAGCTTGGGCTCAAAAATGTAAAAGTGCCAAAATTTGCACTTAGAGCCAAATTGTCAAAATTATTGAATGTAATTTTGCAAAAAGAAAAAAAAAATGCAAAAGCAAGAAGAAAAGAAAAAAAAAAAGAAAAAAGAAAGAAAGAAAAGAGCCTTAAAATTCAATGTAAAGTACTCACAATGTAGAGTACAATTGTGTAGCACAAGTGTGTATGTAAGTAAAAGCCTAGACGCTAGTGTGTGAGTTGTAAATAGAGCTAAGATTATGGGGTGTGAGTTTGTGTGAGTATTGCATGATTGGTGATCTTTGAACTTCAAATTCTTCGTATTTTCTTTGTTTCACCACATTAACCCCATGACCCCATTTCAACCAAAGGGAAAAGACCTTTTTGATCTATGATGAGTCTAGATTGGGATTGTTTGTTGAAGCATGATCTTCCATGACCGTGGCACTTGATTCCTTCCTAGGCTAGTTCACAAACATATTAGCGGCTTTTCAATGTTGTATTGTATGCAATGCATTAGATTTCTATGCATAAACTCTATCTTTGCATACCTTGCATGAGTGTGAACTTAAGACTCTGAGCGGAAAGAAAAGAGAGTTTCCATGTGAGGCTTAGAGTCGAAGTGAATTATGCTCGAGGTGTGAGAGTGAGTAGTCCCCAATATGAGAGCGCTCTTAGGTGTGGGATTCGTGATTGTGCGAGTTCTCTTTGAGTGCCTTTTAAGTTGCTTTAGAACATTTTGCATGAGTCTACTCCTTATTATCACATTTCTTTGTATCTCACCTTTAATCGGCAATGCGACTTATTTTGTTTTGTTTGCTTTATTGGTGTCTAGGAAAATTTTAGATTGAGTCATTTTATTGTTGTGTCTTATTTGTTTTATTTTGTGTTTTGCTCAAGGACGAGCAAAGATTTGGTTTGGGGGTATTTGATCGTGCCTAAATTGTTGTATATTTTGGCCCTTTGCATGAGTCTACTCCTTTTTATCACATTTTTTTGTATCTCACCTTTAATCGGCAATGCGACTTATTTTGTTTTGTTTGCTTTATTGGTGTCTAGGAAAATTTTAGATTGAGTCATTTTATTGTTGTGTCTTATTTGTTTATTTTGTGTTTTGCTCAAAGATGAGCAAAGATTTGGTTTGGGGGTGTTTGATTATGCCTAAATTGTTGTATATTTTGGCTCTCTTTTCCTTATCCTTTATCTCATTTTCTTGAATTTTAGTGTCTCTTATGGGCTCTTTTATTGTAAGTGCAGGCATTCGTGCATTTTCTAGTATTGAAAGCAGAATTCGGGATTTTGTGCAAAAAGGGGTTGAAAATGTAAAATACTTTTGTAGAAAATCCAACTTCGAAGAGGCATATCTCTGTCCTCAGATCGATCCACGTTTCAAATAATATATATTCGGAAAGCCTCGGAAGTCTACTCTCCATAGATTTCTACGGATTGCAATTCCGAGTCTCCTAGAGAAAGTTATGACCATTTTAATAATAGAGAGTGGGTAAAGTGCGGGTCCCAACCGCACTCCACCTGCACTCTACACCAAAACCAAGTTGAAGACCTGATAAAGTGCGGGTGAGTGCGGGTAACTGACCCGCACTCCACCAGCACTCCTTACCCGTACTATACACTCTTCAGCACAGTGAATGGTGGGTTTTTGGGCCATTTTTTAGGGGTAATTTGGTCCTATCATGCCTAAATTATGCCCTAACCTCTCAAGCCTATAAATATACCATTTTCTTCACTATCTTCTTACCTCTTCTTCCCTCTCTCTCTTTTAGACAACTAAACACTAACCTAGACCAAAACTCACTCTCTTACACACCATTTCTTGATTTTCTACTCAATAAAGCACTAAAGGGATTGGATTCAAAACTTCAACACAAGGATTCCTACATGGGTTTTCTCTCAATCTCTTCTCTTAGTTTTTATATTGTAATGGACTTGAGTAGCTAAATCCCCCACTAAGGGGTTGATGTGATTAGTTTGATAGATATTAGGCATGTGTAATTAAATTATATTATTTTATATTCAATCTATCTTTTATGTTCTATTCTCTTGAATTAATTGCTTTCTAATATTGATTTGTCCTGGATACACCCTCTTAGAAAGTTGATTTAGAATCTATTTGAATAAACAACTAGCACTATATAATTAGAATTTATTTGGTTGTCTTATGCTTTATTGAATGGAAGGATTTCACAAGAATACACCCTTTAAGTGAAATTCAGCTTAATAACCATAATCTTAATCTAATCTTAAATGGATGGCCTTCACTATACACCCTAGGTTGGCCACTTGTGAGAGAATTAGAAGTCATCACTATACACCCTAGGATGGCTACATTAGTGATTTTGTAGAACTAACCTTTCAAGTAGAATCCGGTTAAATAACCTCTAGCTTCATCTAATCTTAAATGGGTGGCCTTCACTATACACCCTAGGTCGGCCACTCGTGAGAGAATTGTAAGCCATCACTATACACCATAGGATGGCTACATTAGTAAGAGGTTACGCCTTTAATAGATATATTAGCATTCATGGCTAGAATCCTAATTGAGCAACTAGCACTATACACCCTAGGTTGGTTGCTTATGAGGGATTAATCTCTAGTAGGAGGTCTTCACTATATACCTTAGGTTGACCCCTTGCTGGAGATAAATAACCAACACTATACACCCTAGGTTGGTTACATTAGATAAAATGTGCTTAATTATGAGTTTGTTGCATTGCCTAATGCTCGCTTACAAGTCCATTAACTCCTTAGTTCCCATATAATATATTTCACTCCATTCGCATTCCATTTAGTCTTTGCATTCTAGTTTTAGCATTAATTGTAGTTTGCATCTTAGTGTTAATCTTTTCCAACAAAACCATTGATACTTTGTTTTTATGCATACTAGTTTTATTAATCTTAATCTAGTCATCGCTACCTCCGATCCTTGTAGACGACACCCGTGTTTATTGCTTTACTCGTTTTTATACTTGTGAACGCATTGCATAGGTTTTATAAATATTTTTGACGTACGATCTTTTTAATGACGGAAAACGTACTCGTCAGTCCCACCATTATGACTATAGAGAGGTTTTACTGTATTGTCAAGTGGCTTATACAAGACTTATCTTCATCAGCATCCATGCAAAGTGACCACCTCTTCTCTTCTTCAAAGTGAATCAAGTGGTTTTCTAAATCACTATAAATAGAGATCTCATCTCTTTGTAAATGGTTCTCTTGGAATCAATATAAAAGTAAATATTTTCTCTAGTCTCTCTCACTTTGTTTATTATTTATTTTATTTATTCACAACAGGTTGATGTTTTTTTTTTTTTAAAATAATAATAATAATAAGGGTTTTTAGCAAAACCATCTTATTTTAGGGACTGAATTGCAAATCTACCCTAAAACCCAAATTAATTGCAAATCTACCCTAAAATGACCTTCCTACCCTTTTTTATAATTGAAATCAATTTCACTGTATTTGCCCTAAATTCCCAATTCATCTGGCCACCTATCCCAATCGAACCCAAATCCCGTTCAAACATTCATCTCGATCAAACCTAGCTTCCGTCACCAACACCAGCCACCGTCGCTGACGTCCATTCCAATCGAATCGTAACTTCTTCATTGCGACATCGGTGGTGTAATTGATATCCAACGTAATCGACATCGACTACGCAATCGATATCCATCCCTCTCTTTGTTGTGACATTGGTGTCGTAGTCTCAATCAACTCGAACTCAGACACCATAGAGAGGGCTTTTCCTTTGAACCACACACTCGAACTTAGTCAACTCAGAGCTAGGGACTGAGTCAGGCACGCTCCGATCCATTACTTGTCAGGTAATTTATTCGCATCTCTCTTTTTCTTTGTTTCTGTTCTAATTTCAAGGTTCCTTGGTTATGGGATTGTTTTGACATATGGAAATCAACGATTTACTGTTAATGCTTTACTGTTGCTATTTTGTGGGAAATCAAAGGTTCCTTAGTTATGGGATTGTTTCTACGAATGATTTACTGTTGTTATTTTGTGTGAAATTTTGTCACCTGGTTTCAATCTATGCTCATCACTGTGATTGATTTTAATTCTTTTATGCCACTTCACAGTAACCAGACAAGTTGCTATAAGTCAAATAACCATGCGACATCAGTATCCAAGCACAAATGTGAAAGCTAAAACATATGCATAATCACACTATTTTATTGGTTACAAAACAATATTGTGAACAATATATATGAATGGTAAATGAGCAAACACAGTTATACATATCAATAATGATTTTCTACTCTCTCAAATGTAGGATTGCCTAGTCTTATACTTGTAGTCTGCACCAGTTTTTCGTAAAACTAAAAAATATGTTGAATAAATTGGATCATCTTTGCCATTCTCTCTTCTCATTTTTTTTCTCTCTTCTTCATATCTAAATGTAATATGGAATGTCTTTAGGTTAATAATAATAGGTGGAAACAAATTACTTGAATCACTCAAGATTAAGGAATGTGATTGTTTTCCTTCTCGAGTTATTGGGCATTATAATTGGGATAGTATAAGGCTTATTAAGTCGCATCTCACACCAAAACAACTCGAGTTGTTTAGAGCGACATGTTTCGGTCATTTTTTGGATGTGAGCGATATGGTGTTGTCTGGGCAATTTTGCCGCTGTATCTTGCTTAGGGAGTGTCATGTTAAGAATGCCAATGATAATGCATCTTCTTTATGGTACCATATTGGCAACGGGTTGATACAGTTTAGCCCAGTGGAGTTTTGTTTGGTTAGTGGGCTAGCCTTTGTAGAATACTCTGAATCCACATCAAAGCTTTTCAAACGAAAGAATAGTAGACTTCGTCGAATCTACTTCCAAGCTAGTAAAGTCAAGGTTAAAATGATTGTTGATTGGTTTAGGAATTTGGGTAATAATAATAAAATTAGTGATGATGATGTTGTGAAGTTGGCGTTAATACTTTTTTTTGGAGATGACGTTGGTTGAGAAGGACGATAGGACTAGCATTCTATATTGGGCATTAGAATTAGTTGATGACTTATAGGCTTTTAGTAAGTTTCCGTGGGGGACATTCATATACGCGAGGACATTTAACTCCCTTTCTACTTGTCTTCTTGGCCGTGATAATAAATTCAAGATTAAGTTAACTGATGATAAGTAAGAGGAGAATGTCGATGCTCCAGTTAGACAGAAAGTGGAAAGGTGCAACGTTTATGGGTTTCTGACGGCCTTTCAAGTGATGCGTGTTAATTGATGAACTTTAAGAAAATACATTTTAGGCAATATGCATGTTTCCATGCACTAACTTAACTATCAATTTTTTCTTCATTTTCAGGTGTGTGCGATCGAAGCAATACCAAAATGGGTCACACTTGACTACGCCGCTAGGGTGAACAATGTCACCCCCAAAATTTTGAATTGGCAATGCACGGGAACTTATGCGTATGCAGATATTCAGAAAACCATATTTAAATTCAAAAACGTAAGTATTGAATTTTTTTGTTTCAGTAAAATTATTTTGATTTGTTATATTTTAGGGATTATACCGTAATAATATATTTTCAAAAAATAATAATTCAGATAACCATATATAGAACTCTTGGCCCTATTGATGAAGAAACAAGGATACCGTATTGGACGGGTATGGATAAACTGAAATATGTATCACCTGATGTGGATGGTTGTGTCGGTGAGGATGATGCTCAAGATGATGTTCAGGATGACGTTGATGATGCTATTCATGATGATATTGATGGAGATCATCCAACCAAAACATTTTAAAAAGTTGAAGTCAGAGGAAAGAAGAAACGACCGATTACACTTGAGCAGGTTGTCAAAAGGTTGGATGCTATGCAAGCACAACAAAAAGCTATACAAGATCAGATGACTTCCATGCAAAATTCAGTGATGGACGAGATGCGAATGGGATTCCTTCACTTGACGGAGCTTATATGTTTGAACAAAGTGGCTGAAAAGGTACATATTGGTTTAATTTGTAAATTCCTAAAATATGTAATTGGTTCTACCAAATATGATTTATATTTGATGTAGTTAAATGAAGAAAATACCACCAATTATAGCCACGATGATTATATCCAAGACTATCAACCTTCGGTTCCCCGTGTTGTTAAGTCTCATGAATTTGTCGTTTTTTCTAAGACAAGTGCAGATGTTAAGAAGTTGACAAGACCACCGAAGCTGACCATAAGAGTACCTAGAGATCATAAGCGGTTTGCCTTTACCGTGAGCCCGTATATTGATCCCACGATGAAGAGGCCTCGAAAATCGAAAATGCTCGAATTCGAAAGTGATAGCAAAGTGGATGATGAAATTGTACGTTCAATGCAAGCATGTATAAGTGACAACAAGAATACTTGGTAAGTTAAATAATGTATTATTATTGTAATCCTTACTCTGATTTCTTTAATTAACAAGTTTTTAATTGTTGAACCTCTATAGCATGAACACAGGTTTGCTCAAAGCTAAGCCTACTTGGTTTGAACTGTTGCTATCTACAGACGAGTGGCTAGAGGGAGATGTAAGTTGTACACTATATATTGCAATTATTTACTCTACTTTATTCATTTTTTGGTAACACATATTTGTTTCATGATAGCATATGGAGACATATTGTCGTTTAATGCGGCGATGTGCCTGTTACTATCATCAGTTATACAAGCAGAACATTGTGTTATTGGATTACACATTTATGGTATTGAAATACATTTTTGGCAACAACGTTTATCATTTCTTTTTCGCATTTACCTATTTGAGCTTATATGTTTTGTAGATTAAAATTCAAGAAGGTGGTCAACTGTAACTAAGGGTAAAAAACAATTCAAGCATAAAACCTACCAATGGGACAATATAATGATAGACTACGTTATTGGAAAATACCTTTTGCATGCTTCGGTACATTGGCGGACAGTCAACACTATAAGTAATTTTCAGAATAATATGTTGTTATTCAACCTTTAGTACACATTCATCCGACTGTTTCTTGATTTCTCAGATTTTGTTTCCTACGAATGTGAATCAAAATCATTGGGTCACGGTAGAGGTGGACTTGAATGAGTGGGTCATCAAAGTATATGACTCAAAGCCGGACGCATATAGTGTTGATCAAATATTAAAGTGGGCAACTTGTCTTAGAAAGATGCTGCCATCTTTGTTAGTGTATGTGATGCCAGATACTTATACCGATCCCTCGTCATTTACGGTTGAAAGACTCGAAGAAGGGGTTCCACATCAAGGAAATCAGTATGTCTTTGTTTATGTCTTGATGATTATAGTTTGTCTTACATGATTGTTGTTAATAATTAATGTTTTTATTGAAATAGGTTTGATTGTGGGGTTTTTACGCTCAAATTCTTGGAGTATCTATGGGCAAAAAAACAATTCGACTTTGATGAAAAGGACGGAGAACCCTTTAGAGTTAAAATAGTAACAGAAATATTCCAGAATTCAAAAGAAGTACCTTATGTAAATGATTGACCTTTATATGTAAATGATGAAGGATCGGTATAAGTATAATTTACACCATTCACCCTACTTGATGTGTAAATCTGTAAGGTTGATAATTAGTGTTGGCATTAATTGCATATCAAAACGTGTTTTACTTGTAATGTTTAGTGGTTAGTAAATGAAGGATTTCGAAGACGAAGGACGTCTCAACCATTATTCGTTCAAGTTGCCGGCTTTTAAGAGTTTCGGACATTATCGGTCTACAAAGGTATACATGACCTCTTATCTCTTACAAGGCTAGGCACACACCCACACATATCATTTTTGTTTTGTGTGTCCCTTCATGATTTTATTTCACTTACATTTCACTTTCACACACTTGGCAAAATATGCTCATGCATTCACATCTAGTTAATAAACTTTGTGTTTTGCATTTTCTAGGACTATATCCGGAAACAAGCATATGTGTGTGTATTTGTGTTTATATGTTTCCGTATTTTGTGTTTAGGACTTGAACATGTTCTTATTCAATGCCTTATTGAGTTCCGGTCGTTTCGGTTACTCATTCATAAGGTTTCGAGTCCAAACGTGTTGACTATGCCACTTTACGTTCTCTTACGTTGTGTTGACTTCATCGATGATTTCCGAGATGATTTCTCAACCGTTTTTCAAAGTTGTATAGTCGTTTTTGTGTGTGAGAGAGTCACGGTTCGTAATCCGAAAACGGATTCTAATTCGGAGTTCGGACGCTCGAGATACGGGCCGACGAACCGAGAGTGCGCGGGAGAGGACAGCCCAGGCCGTGGGCCACATGGGCTGGCCGTGGTTGAGGCCGTGGGCCCCACGGCCTGGAGCCCCTTCTGCTCCCGTGTGGGCCACGCGCCCCCCATGGCCTGGGGGTGACGTGGCACCACATGATTGGTCGAAATGTTCTCTCTCTCTCCTCCTATTTCTTCCCTCTCTCTCTCATTTTGAATTTTCTAAGAAGAAAATTTCAGAATTCCCGTCTACACTTCTCTCCAATTTTTCCAAACTTTAAAACACCATATCTTCCTCATTCGGAGTCGGATTTGAGTGATTCAAGTTGGAGAGTGTTCGTATTTGAGTCCTCTAACATCTCCAAGTGATTTGGTGGCTGATTGATCGTGATTTCAAGTGGTTGGACACTGAAATTCGTACCAGCTGCAGAATTTGAGGTTTGAGTCTCAACTTTGGGATTTCTTGTTATTTCACCTTCCATTTGCTTGGGGTTTCTTCTTCTATATATATGTTATTGTTTTATGAAAGCTATTTGAAAAGGTAGCTTGATTATCATTCCAATTGAAACTCAATTTGTGGACTTATGTTGACTAGATTTTATGATTCTAGGTTTTACATTTGTTTGTGAGTTGTATTGTGATTAGAATGGCATCTTAGGTTGTTTGATACTTAATTGAATTAATTTTGTGTTAAAATGACTTTGAGATTTGATTTGGTCCTTTGATTGAAGAAATCAAGGATTTGTGTATTTGTTTGTGATTTAGAGAATATAGGTTTTGATTGATGTAAATCTCAAAACCTTGCTCTATATTTTTTGTCTAGTATATTGATTGATTTTAATCTCATATATCTAGACTTTGATTGTATATCGATAGCATCTTGAATTAGGACTTAATGAACATTTTGTGATTCAAGTGTTATGTGTGTGAATGAGACTTTGAGTATATGTGTTAGGTGTTTCACATGCTTAGGTTTCTATTCATGTATTTTTGCATCTAGACTTGATTAATTGTGTTTTCACATGTTTAGGTCTATTTGTGCCATAGAATGTATTGATCACATGTTCTATGTTGAAATGAATGTTTGCATCATTTGCATTCACATGATCACACTAGGAAGTCCTTGTAAAAGGCATGAAGTCTTGGTTAGAGTCGGGATGACTCGGATAGCCAAGCAAGAAGTCTTGCCCAGAGTCGGGATGACTCGGATAGGTAAGCAAGAAGTCATGGCTAGAGTCGGGAGGACTCGGATAGTCATGCATGGGAGGCTCCCTAGAGGCAAGAGTGCCTTGGATAGGGAGTTGGCTAACATATTGGTAGGCCTAGGCGTATGGTTAGACATAGACTCCGATAGAGCGGGGTACACGGGATGTGTATGCACTCTTGAGGAATTTCTAATCTACCATCGATGTTGGTTGAGTGTGTTGTCCAATATATGGTGGTTCCGCATCATTGAGGGATTTCATACTTTCCAATAGGGTTGGGTAGGCTTAGACTTCACTAGGTTGGGTGAGCTAAAGATTGGTCACTTTGTGAATGTTCTATGTTTACTTTCCAATAATATAGTACCCAATGGTTGTAATTCAACCCGTGGATGTTTCCTCCTTGGAGGTTTTACCACGTTAAAAAATCCCTTGTGTTAATTCTTTCTATCTCTTCTCTTATATTTTAATTGTATATTTTATTATCTTGATTCATAATATTGACTTGTGATGTATTTTGAATCAAGTCTTTGTATAGTGTGATTAGTAATTCATTCTATAGATCAATTTGTATATTTGATTCTTTTGTATATTGTAATATTTGTTTAGTGACATTTTGCTCACTCTTGTAACACATTGAACATCTTATGAAATACAAGTTTATTTTGTTGTTATGATTATTTGATATTTTACCTCACATGACTTGTTGATATACTTAGACATTTCTATTATGATTGTGTCATCATATTGTCTATGTATGTCTATCTTGGATTATTGTGTTGTGTGTAAGGCTACCTTGAGGGACAAACGGATGTTTGTTCAAGGGTTTGAAAAAAGGTGTAAAAACCTATTCACCCCCCCCTCTAGGTATGCTTTAAGCAATTTAACTTCGTTTGTGTACATTCAATTGGTATCAGAGCGGGTCGTCGGACGGCACTCGACGAGATCCGGTTTACACTTACGAGTGGATTGCTTAGGTTTTTGTGTCATAGTTGTCCTCCTTTATTTGTTGTGGAAAAGGTTCTTCTCATTTTTCATTGCATTTGTCTACTAACAAATTTGTTGATAAGCTTGAAAGAGTGTTAGTTACAAAAGCAAAGAAGAAGATGTTCTTGTGTTCCAAAGGTTGATCAATTTAGGTTTGATCACTTACTCAAACAGCATAATGAAGAAATCCACATGGAGTGATTATGTCTCTAGTGATGAGGAGAGCTCAAGTGATGAGTCTTCTAGTGAAGAAGAGTTGGTAAGCAACTTTGTTGCATTCATGACCTCTCACTTTATCCTAGAGGATGTATGTCAAGATTCGTTGGATGAGGAGGTTGATCCAAATCATTAAGAGTGCTTAAGATGATTTGATCAAGCTACAAGTGGATGAGTTTGTCTCAACAACTCGGAGGCTCTTAGGTTAAAAGAATGCTCTTGCCAAGAAGCTTAGAGAAGTTGAAGGGTTTGTTCTTGAAAGGGATAGGATCATCTCTAGTTTGACTCTAGGAGACTCAAGCGACTTGGTAGTTGAAGAGAAGCTCATAGAAGCATCATTTCCTACTAGTGAAGCTATCATTGAAAAGAAAGCTCCTAAGAAGAGACGTTCCAAGAAGAAGAACAAATTGAAGAATAAGGTACCCCTTGAAACTCCCACTTGTCCTCCACCACCACCGGAAGGTAAAATCTCTCCTTTTGTTCCCATATGTCATTTTTGCAATACTTTAGGCCATATCAAGCCCAAGTGCTATAAATTCATTGAATATTGCAACTTAGAAAATGTATCTAGGAATAGAGAGATTGGACCTAATTCTATGCATGCTAAAGCTTTTGAATATGGAAAGCATGATAATTTGTCAAAGCATGCTAAGAATATCCGGAAGGTGAAGAATGCATATCCTACAAAGTTTGACCATGCATGTGTTGCTAACAATGTTGAGAAGAAGAGTATTAATGATATTATTGTGAATCAAGTTGTGGAAGAACTTTACTCTAGGTTCAACATTGTGGTCAAAGAGAATCTTGATGATGTTCATGTTTGTCCACCCAAGACAAAATTTGTCAAGGGTGAGTGCTCTTACCATTAGTGTAAGTTGCACATGTGAGTTAGCTTTAAGACTAGTGTCATTGATAAGAGGCTTAGCTTTTTGCTTTGTATCTTTACAACTTGACATGAACTTAGCTATCTCACTTTGTTTGTTTTGATAGTCAAAATTTGTTGGTTAACTTTTGAGAAGTTTTTTTTTGGAATCTATATGATAACATTATTGTTATGGCTTTTAGAGAAAGTCATTTTTTTTTGTTTGTTTGAGTTGGATTACATTGCCTTTAGTCTCTTGGAATCGACACACCTATAACTTGTAGTCATGAGGACTCACAAGCCAAGAGGACTCATAAAAAGGGTGAAGGCTTTGTGTTTGGTGAAAATAGGCTTGCGAAGGTATCTCTATATCATATTGCTTGCTTACTTGATTTTTCATCTATCAACTCATTGTTTGTATCACTTTCATGAAGCATGTCATAATTGAGAACTAATATAGTGTTTATATGGTACTCTTTGACATTTGCTAGTTTAAGATCTTTTGGTGATAAGTGTTCACATTGATCTTATTTCATGAAGCGTGTTGTTATTTGTATGATTGTTGAGTGGCTAATATTTGAATAATGTGAGCTTCATATTCTTTGATAGCTACTCTCTTGAGAAGTAGAGATCTTAAGTAAGTCTCTTTACTTGCTTTTAGATCATGTGCTTTTAAGCCTTGAAATTGGTTTCAAAAATGCACTTTGCTTCTCTTGTATGTTTTGTTAAGTATGTTGAGCTTGATTGATGTTCACTTTGGATACACCTTGAAGTCCTAAGGACTAGTACATTTAAAAATGACCAATGGTTGGTATCCATTTGCTTCGGCAACATAGAACTCAACGAGCACCCTCATGGAAAGGGCTACACACCTTGGTTGTGAAGCCACCCAATGTTGGAAAGGGCTACGTCATTGTGATGAGTGAAAGCCGCCATGAGGTGTATATGTTTATGTTAGAAAAATCAAAGAAGTGTTGAATTGAATCATAAAAAAAAATCTTTGATTCAAGCCTTAATAAAAAATAAAATAAAATAAAATAAAAATAAAAGGCTTTTGGAGTATAGTTGAATAATCAAATGAGCTCGGGTTGACAAATAGAAATGGGTTGACGAGCCACATGCATACACAAGCTCACATGTTGAAATCTATTCTCTTTATAAGCAAAATTTCGGATGATAACCGGTTTGACCTTTTTATGGAAAGGCCTAAGATGAATAGATGTTGAAATTGTATGCATGCTTGATTATCAAACTACTTCTTTTCATATACTTGAAGCAAAATCTTCACACACTCACTTTTGCTTAATTAGTATTTGTGATACTTTAGCAATTTTTGATGACATATGAGAGTGATTGAAAATCTTGATGTAACTCTCTTAGATATGTGAAGCTTATTTGCAAATCTAATAAAAATTGCTTGTGATGTGATTGTGTGGTGATTTTTGTGAACATTTGTCTATCTTGATTTTAGATGAGGCACTTGTCAAGGGGGAGCATAATATGCTAAATTCTTGTTCTCTTTTATTACATGTTCACATGTTCTTCAAGGTTGTTAATTGTTGGCATTATTCTTATTTTTGATAAATCATGAAGATGCTATGATAAATTCTTACTTGCATGGTGATTTATTAAATATAGTGTTTTGCCTTTGTATATGTTTATTGGTTTCTTATTTGTTTCTTTGTTTCCTCTCACTTTGTTTTTAGTTTGTTTTGTGTTGCAAGATCATGGGTAAAGCAAAGAAGGTTGGTGGAAATACTTCTTCATCTCCCATTGCCAAGTCGAAACCTACAATTTCGTCCAAAATTTCCAAAGGTAACAAAGTTGATGAATTGGGAATTTTTGGGTGCAAAAAGATAATTCAAGAAAGAGGTATTGACTTGGACTCTTGTATTGGATCATATGTCTATGATGTGCTTAAGAGTAGGAATTGGATTTCATGGGTCAACATGTTAGGAGTATCTAATGAGACCATTGTTAGAGAATTTTATAATGCTTACAAATCCGGTTCTACTGTGACTAGTGCTACTCTTAGCATAAGGAAAGTTGTCTTTAGAGTTTGCCCTAGGAAGGTTAATGAATTTCTTAACTTGTCCGATGACATTGAATTGGATTTCCTTGATGTTGATGTCTTGGAAAACCTTGATTTAATGGGTAAGACTCTTTGTGATGATGATGATTTTGTGTGGGGGAAACGTGCTTTTATTAGGCAAGGTGAGCTAACAAAAATTAGTGCATTTTGGCATTTATTTGTATGCTCCAATCTTATTGTTTCTACTAATGCTTCGGAGCTCAATAGAGACAAGATTAAGATTGTGTATGCCTTGGTTACTAACCAACCTATAAACCTTGGTGAATTGCTTGTGGAGCAAATTCAAAGTGCGGCTTGTACTAGTCGTTTGGACAAGAAATTGGCTTTTCCGGGGTTTATAACTCAATTGTGCTTAGCTAAAGGTGTGAGGAATCTTGATGGTGATGTTATGCTTCCTCCCTTAGAGAAGTTGAGTGAGAAACGTATGGCAACCATGTCATACAAGGACAAGGGAAAGTCTAATGATGTACTTAGGCTTTTTGGTGATTCTCTTGATTCTAACCATGTCCCTAACTCACCCGCTCTTCCTAGTTGGGCTTTAAAATTGAGGAAAGAGGTTGAAGAATCTCATAGGTTGATTGAGGCGTCACAAAGGAAGATTGAAGACCTTAGTGCAAAGCTTGTTGCTCAAGATGAGAGGATCAAAGAGTTGGAAGGAAAATCAACTCCAACAAGGCAATATGTGAGATCCGCACACCGTTCTTCTTTCCTTGGTGGCACAAGTGGCTAGAAAGCTTCATGAGGTATAATTTCTTACTCTTTCCCTTTGGCTTCATATCATGTCAAAAAGGGGGAGAAATATGAGAAACACATGGGAGATATCTAGCTTACTTAGCCTTATGTTAGTTGTTTTTGTATATTTGGTATCTAGCTTGAACTATATGGCATGTAATATTTTTTTGTTGAATCTTGGCTTAGAATATATTGATGGATAGTATGTATTAAGGGGGAGCATACTTGATCCATTTGAACTTATATGCTATTATTTTCTTGCCTATGATTGGATACTTGGATATTGCCATACTTGGTGTCTCTTGGATATTCTTGTGCTTTCAAGTTTTTTTTAGGTGATATCAAGAGAAGACCAAGATGAAGTTCAAGACTTGATTTATAATTTGTGTCTATATGTGTAACTCATTGTACTCATTGTGACCAAATTTTCTTTGTAATTGTTTTAGTGTTTGTTTAGGGGTTTTGACATGGAATTTGCCAAAGGGGGAGATTGTAAGGTTGATAATTAGTGTTGGCATTAATTGCATATCAAAACGTGTTTTACTTGTAATGTTTAGTGGTTAGTAAATGAAGGATTTCGAAGACGAAGGACGTCTCAACCATTATTCGTTCAAGTTGCCGGCTTTTAAGAGTTTCGGACATTATCGGTCTACAAAGGTATACATGACCTCTTATCTCTTACAAGGCTAGGCACACACCCACACATATCATTTTGTTTTGTGTGTCCCTTCATGATTTTATTTCACTTACATTTCACTTTCACACACTTGGCAAAATATGCTCATGCATTCACATCTAGTTAATAAACTTTGTGTTTTGCATTTTCTAGGACTATGTCCGGAAACAAGCATATGTGTGTGTATTTGTGTTTATATGTTTCCGTATTTTGTGTTTAGGACTTGAACATGTTCTTATTCAATGCCTTATTGAGTTCCGGTCGTTTCGGTTACTCATTCATAAGGTTTCGAGTCCAAACGTGTTGACTATGCCACTTTACGTTCTCTTACGTTGTGTTGACTTCATCGATGATTTCCGAGATGATTTCTCAACCGTTTTTCAAAGTTGTATAGTCGTTTTTGTGTGTGAGAGAGTCATGGTTCGTAATCCGAAAACAGATTCGAATTCGGAGTTCGGACGCTCGAGATACGGGCCGACGAACCGAGAGTGCGCGGGAGAGGACAGCCCAGGCCGTGGGCCACATGGGCTGGCCGTGGTTGAGGCCGTGGGCCCCACGGCCTGGAGCCCCTTATGCTCCCGTGTGGGCCACGCGCCCCCCACGGCCTGGGGGTGATGTGGCACCACATGATTGGTCGAAATGTTCTCTCTCTCTCCTCCTATTTCTTCCCTCTCTCTCTCATTTTGAATTTTCTAAGAAGAAAATTTCAGAATTCCCGTCTACACTTCTCTCCAATTTTTCCAAACTTTAAAACACCATATCTTCCTCATCCGGAGTCGGATTTGAGTGATTCAAGTTGGAGAGTGTTCGTATTTGAGTCCTCTAACATCTCCAAGTGATTTGGTGGCTGATTGATCGTGATTTCAAGTGGTTGGACACTGAAATTCGTACCAGCTGCAGAATTTGAGGTTTGAGTCTCAACTTTGGGATTTCTTGTTATTTCACCTTCCATTTGCTTGGGGTTTCTTCTTCTATATATATGTTATTGTTTTATGAAAGCTATTTGAAAAGGTAGCTTGATTATCATTCCAATTGAAACTCAATTTGTGGACTTATGTTGACTAGATTTTATGATTCTAGGTTTTACATTTGTTTGTGAGTTGTATTGTGATTAGAATGGCATCTTAGGTTGTTTGATACTTAATTGAATTAATTTTGTGTTAAAATGACTTTGAGATTTGATTTGGTCCTTTGATTGAAGAAATCAAGGATTTGTGTATTTGTTTGTGATTTAGAGAATATAGGTTTTGATTGATGTAAATCTCAAAACCTTGCTCTATATTTTTTTGTCTAGTATATTGATTGATTTTAATCTCATATATCTAGACTTTGATTGTATATCGATAGCATCTTGAATTAGGACTTAATGAACATTTTGTGATTCAAGTGTTATGTGTGTGAATGAGACTTTGAGTATATGTGTTAGGTGTTTCACATGCTTAGGTTTCTATTCATGTATTTTTGCATCTAGACTTGATTAATTGTGTTTTCACATGTTTAGGTCTATTTGTGCCATAGAATGTATTGATCACATGTTCTATGTTGAAATGAATGTTTGCATCATTTGCATTCACATGATCACACTAGGAAGTCCTTGTAAAAGGCATGAAGTCTTGGTTAGAGTCGGGATGACTCGGATAGCCAAGCAAGAAGTCTTGCCCAGAGTCGGGATGACTCGGATAGGTAAGCAAGAAGTCATGGCTAGAGTCGGGAGGACTCGGATAGTCATGCATGGGAGGCTCCCTAGAGGCAAGAGTGCCTTGGATAGGGAGTTGGCTAACATATTGGTAGGCCTAGGCGTATGGTTAGACATAGACTCCGATAGAGCGGGGTACACGGGATGTGTATGCACTCTTGAGGAATTTCTAATCTACCATCGATGTTGGTTGAGTGTGTTGTCCAATATATGGTGGTTCCGCATCATTGAGGGATTTCATACTTTCCAATAGGGTTGGGTAGGCTTAGACTTCACTAGGTTGGGTGAGCTAAAGATTGGTCACTTTGTGAATGTTCTATGTTTACTTTCCAATAATATAGTACCCAATGGTTGTAATTCAACCCGTGGATGTTTCCTCCTTGGAGGTTTTACCACGTTAAAAAATCCCTTGTGTTAATTCTTTCTATCTCTTCTCTTATATTTTAATTGTATATTTTATTATCTTGATTCATAATATTGACTTGTGATGTATTTTGAATCAAGTCTTTGTATAGTGTGATTAGTAAATTCATTCTATAGATCAATTTGTATCTTTGATTCTTTTGTATATTGTAATATTTGTTTAGTAACATTTTGCTCACTCTTGTAACACATTGAACATCTTATGAAATACAAGTTTATTTTGTTGTTATGATTATTTGATATTTTACCTCACATGACTTGTTGATATACTTAGACATTTCTATTATGATTGTGTCATCATATTGTCTATGTATGTCTATCTTGGATTATTGTGTTGTGTGTAAGGCTACCTTGAGGGACAAACGGATGTTTGTTCAAGGGTTTGAAAAAAGGTGTAAAAACCTATTCACCCCCCCCCCCCCCCCCCCCCCCCCCCCCCCCCCCCCCCCTCTCCCCCCTCTAGGTATGCTTTAAGCAATTTAACTTCGTTTGTGTACATTCAAAATCTATCTGTACATGCAATATGTATATGCAACTTGTTGTGCAACTTGATTTGGGACATGACTTTCTATATATTGTGGTTGTGATTTATGTGAATCGTGTAGAGACTTATGTGGCTACTAGAAGTGTTAAATTTGCAAGGACCGAAAAAAAGATATGGATTTGTTGAAATTTCAAATGAAACTTTGTCAAAATTTCGTAAATGTACTAAGTCTTAATTTTTTATAAAGATATCCCATAGAATTTGATAGTATCAACTTGCAACAATATTTTTTAGAATACCAATATATATGCTTTGTAAATACTACCCGTTACTAACCACAATATAGTATAATAAGTTCACATTAAATGTTCACGTTACATTAACCTAATACATGTAAATGCCATGTAAATACTACCATTTCAATACTACACTTGATATAACAAATATAATAACAAAAGTTCACATGTTAAAATAAAATATAATAATACATGTTCATAACACATGTTAAAATAAAAGATAATTCAAGTACATTAGTTATGCAACAACATTCATGTGATCCGCTTGCCTCAACAATTTCACCAGTACTTCCCATACCACTTAATGGTTTACTTGACTTCGGATAGGTGCATGTATGGCTATTGTGACAACACAATGACAAGTGGTGCAGCTCCTTTGAGTTACTTCCTTGCCAAATGACGGAGTGCGATTCTTTTTAGGTCTTCCAGGACCACGATGACCTACTGGTGGGTGAACAAGTGTTGATGCAATATCCTTAAGAACCAACCATTCACTGGGTTGTCCAACGGGATGTATTTCCCCACTGTATGCTGTAGCCAAGAATGCACTAGAGTAATAAGGAGAACAATAATCAACAAATGAAAATCCCCGTAACCTAATGCAAGCTAATGCATGTGCACATGGAAGTTGGTCGACATCAAATTCTTTACAAGTACATGTTTTTGCTGTCAAATCCACATTTCCATCTAAACCCCCATCTTTAAGGAACGTGTAAAATGTGATGGGGTATTGTTAGGATTATGCTCAATAGCAAGAGTGTAATGTTGTAATTAACAATCTTTTTCATATTAATAAAGTGATTTCTGGTTTAACAAATCGTATATCATTTATAGTTTAATATTATAATTGTCAAAGTAAATAATCATAAGGTCTAAAGACTATGGGAAAAGAAGAATTGTTCGTACATCTGGATATGTATGTGGTAGACACAATTCTTTAGTTAGTCTTGAATAATGTTCACAACTTAAGTTAAAGGTTGGGCACCTTTATCTTGTTAAAGTTGTAGAATTCTTTTGCTAGCATTTGAGTGGGATCAAATGAGATATGATGAGTCTAAAATCATCGGAGTGTCTTCGAGCAAAAGGATCTAGTGCACTGGGTGCATTGAACTGGATCACAATAAAAAGCTTTATCTAGAACCGTCAATAGATAATAGTCTTTTCATTATCAGGACAATCGGAGAGTCTATCTTAATCCTGAGATAAATGATGGACTTATGGTTGCAAGTGATATCATTTGAGTTATCAATGAGTACGATTATATCGCATAGTCTATCCTCGATAGTTTGGTGATATTCATTTGTTAATCGATAGAGGACTTCATTTATAGATATGGACATCGTGGCTCCATTTATTAAATGAGAGTATAATATCATCATATGGATGTTTTGAGGTAATTGGATATTAAATCTCAACGTTGAGTTTTCGATATTGTCTATTGAAAACATGGCTTCTGGACAAGTAAAAATATCCAAGTTCAAAACGTGGTCATATGAGTAAATATGGTAACTTGGAGAGTTATAGGTGGTCTATGAACTCTTGGCGATTACTGATATTAATCACGAGGATACATTATCTCCAATATGATTGTCTAGGGTATGAATGAGGAGTATCTTCCTTTTCTATCTTTATTTAAGAGTTCAGTTTTAGCTCTTTAGTGGAATGAGTTAAAATTAATGGATCGGACCTAAGTGAATCATTTGTTGATTGTGATTAGGTTATGTCTATTGAAGCTTAAATTTAGATGGCCCGCCAAGATCCCCAATCCACACGGACTTGCATGGATCACTTGATTTATTCTACCGGACCAATTTAAGGGTCCATCTAGAATTGCATTTAATATATTAAGAATATAATTTGCACATTATTTTAGTAATGGGCTGCTCAATTATATTAATATATTAATGAAAGGCATGTGGGCTTGTTTCTTTTAGTAAGAATGGGTCTGGTTCACATGTGAGCTTTTTATTTAAAGTCCAATGGATTAAATGAAATAAGAAAATAATATTTGGCCCATTTATTCTAAGTGGGGCGGCAAGGGTTAATTTTAACCTAATATATTATTTTGTTTCATTGTTTTAATTAAATAAGAATTAATTAATTTATTAATTAATTGTTTAATTAAGAAACAAATCTTTTCTGATCAGGAAATATATTTCCTAAAAGTAAAAGTAAAAGACTTGTTTGATAAGGAAATAAATAATTAGTTTTATTTATTTAATCAAATAAGAAGTCTTTTTATTTAGTCAAAAATAAAAGAATAAAAGATTTATGAATTGAATTAGGGTTTGAAGTCTTAAACTAGATGGGAATTAGGGTGCAACACAAACTCTTTTAAGCTTGTATGTTGCGGCAACCCTAGTCCATTTAGGTTAGAGAATTCGGCCACCCTAAAAGAAAAGAAGAGAAGAAAGTTTGGCAACCTATATATACACACTTATAGAATTCGGCCACTCTAATGCTTTGTGCTTGAGATTCTATTTTTTCTTCTTCTTCTCAATTCATAGAAAGATTTTATTCTACTAAAACATAAAAGAGTGTTAGATTATTCTTTGATGGTACACTAATTGCTTGTTCATCAATAAGCTTGTGTGTACATCGTCGATTTAGGTTCACGCGAGTTTCGATCACTAGATTGAGAACTCAAACGTGACCGGAATAATCTTAGTCATTCTTTTGATTGTTTTTGTGACTAACAAAGAAAAGAAAAGTTTGTTTGTCCATTCACAGGTTTGCAATTCAAAGAAAAGGGAGACCACGCTCCTAGGTGATCCACGTTCGTGCTAGGATTGAAGATCTTGCGGATTACCATCGACGTAAGTCAATCGGATCACGCGACAAAAGATATTATTCTTTTGTTAGATAATATATATGTTTAATTGATTAAAGGGTTTAAGGTTCATAAAAGGAAAATTTTTTAAAAGTCACTAAACCTATTTTTTTAGTCTCGCTTCCACTGCGTGTACTTCTTGGTATTTTTCCTTACAGGTATATCCACATATATCGTGCTTCCTCATCCTTGACACCGATAGCTACATCCGTGGCTATTGTCAACTGAGTTGTAAGTTTAAGTGCAGTTGTGCATCGATCATGGAACCAACACTGAAGGACCCCTCTGATGTAATCAATCACTCTAGTAATAGGCAATTCCTTGCATTCTTTAATAGCATTATTCATGGCCTCTGCAATGTTGGTTGACATCATGTTGTACCTTTTTCTTGGACTGTATGCTCGCGCCAATGCTCAATCCTGACATCTATGACATACTGAGCTGCTTCGGGATTAATATTTTTCAGCTGTTCCATACGCTGTAAGAATTGACTTTCCCGATACACCTTGGTTGCCCATCGGAAGTATTGTTTAAGTGTCTTATTCCTACCATAGTGACTAACCATGTTCCGTTCTAATTGTACCGTACATGCCCTATGGAATGAATTTAGGAACACTTTTTCTACACCGATAGTGCTGCTGCCTTTTCTGTCGAAAACGATAACCAAATCATCAACTTCGCCAATGGCTTTATGCAACCTAGATAAAAACCATTCCTAAGCTTCATTTGTCTCTGAATCACCAACACCAAAAGCTAGAGGAAATATTTGATCATTACCATCCATACACACAACAACAAATAAGACCTTTCTATGAGGACCTTTCAAAAACATCCCGTCAATAGCAATGACTGGTCTAATTGAAGATAGAAAACCATATATATAAGCTTTTAAGCAAAAGAACATATACATGAACCTATTAGACGAATCTGTGTGGAGGTCTGTCACAGTCCTAGGATTTGCTTGCTCCAACATGTATAAGTATGATAGCAAAAAACTGTATGACTCAACCGGTGTTCCTTGAACCTCTTCTAAGGTAATATGTCTAGCATGGTACCCTTTGTGGTAGTTACAAGAGATGCCAAATTCCCTTTGCATGTCGTGTCTAATTTCCTTGGGCTTGTATAAATGGTGATAACGAAATTTCTCCTGTATGTGTTCACTTATAACTTGTGCGCTTGCTTGCCTCTGATGCGAAAATCGTGCTTCTGTTGAGCATGTATGCTGATTATCAAATTTTCTAATCTGAAAATAATCTGAATTGTGAACCTTAGCCGCACGCAGTCGCCAATTGCAATCCTCAACAATGCATCGAACTTGATGCCGTGTTGTATCAAACTTGAACACCCTAATCTGGAATCGATTGGTAAGGGCATGACTACCTAATTGCGATTGTAGCTGTTTCTTGCTTGGAAACAATTCACCCACTTCAAGACGCATAGTAACCGGTCTAGGTGCAACTTTACCAAAATTAATAGAATAAAATGAATATGGAGGTGGAACAAGCCTTTGGACATGGGCAAACTACTCGTCATACCGATTGGGAGCTCCCTCACAATTGTAATTAAAATGTGGTTCTGTTTCATCATGCTCAGGAAAATGTTGGTTACCCATTATATCTTGAAAACTGAATGACGAGGAGGAGATGTATCAATATTGGCAATTAGTGTTAATCCCTCTCCAATATCATCCAAATGGGCAGCCATGTTAGGTACATCCGACCTTTGAAACTCATCTATAGTACTAACATGTATATTGCTTTTGTGTGTATGATGAAATTCATGGTGATGAGTTGTATGGTGTAGGTTGTGAGATGACTCTGGTGGTTTATGTTTCATTTTTGGAGACTCATGGCCAATTTTCTCAACACTGATGTAAACTAATGGGTCAACATTCTCTCAATGAAGCAACAATCCAACGTCCTCATCATCAACAATCTCAATTGGCATGCTAGGACGAAAATTTTGTGGAAGAGTTGTCATACTAACCCGATAATGATCTCTATCAATTCCAGTTACATTGTACACCTTATCTAACAATTGATCATAATTTGAATCCCTTGAAAAAGCAAATGCCTTCGCTCTTCGACCTTCATACCAAACTCACCATGATGATTTTTCCATTCTCCACCCCAATTCAAAACCAAATGCACATTCTTCATCGTCAATCCTGAAAAATAATTAAACAAATATTATCTATCATTAAAATATTCATTATTTCAAAGAACATAAATGGAAAAAAATTATGCATAATTTTTTTTTTTCCGGAGATATGAAAAAACCATCGGGTCGGCCTGACTCGATAGTTTTTTTTCCTCGGACCACATCGGGCCACCCTAACCCAATGGTTTTTCAAACCTATGAGTAAACCATCGGGTCAGGGTGACCCGATGTTCCAAGGAAAAAAACCATCGGGTTAGGCCAACCGGATGTCGGTCCACCCGACCTGATGGTTTTTTTCCTCGGACCATCGGGTCACCCTAACCCGATGGTTTTACTCATAGGTTTGAAAAACCATCAGGTTAGGGTGACCCGATATCGAGCCACCCTGATCCGATGATTTTTCAGGTCGGCTTGACCCGATGATTTTTCAGGTCAGCTTGACTCGATGATTTTTTTCTCTAGGTTTTAAACCTTATTCGAATTAAAATAAAAAAATAAATAAAATTGGGAGGTTGGAAAAATAATTTTACAAAGTAATACTTACCCCTTCAAACAACTTCAAACGATTCCCCACTGTTTTTAAAACTTCAAATATGAAAAGGAAAGGTGTAGAGAAAAAAAAAAAAGGTTAGATGATGTAGAGAAAAAAAAAAAAAGGTTAAATGTTGTTTAGTTAATGGTTTGATGAGTTTGTTGATAAATTGTTAGTTTTTTTTTTTTAAATGTTGGTAAATTGTTGGTTGGTGCCCGGTGGTTAGTAAATGTAATTAATGTAGTTAGTAAATGGGGTGAAGTTATAATAAAGGATATTGACTATTTGGGTCATTTTAGGGCATTTTTGCAATTAATTTAGGTTTTAGGGTAGATTTGCAATTCAGCCCCTAAAATAGGGCAATTTACTAAAAACCCTAATAATAATAGGGCTGATGTTAAAAGTCAATCTTGGATTAAAAAAAGTATTAAAAATGAGAACTTCATCCAGATAAATTTTATATAATTTTGATAGCACTAGAAATTCTTTTATTCTTATTCATATAAAACCATTATGTTTTTAAACAAAAATAATAGTATGCTTTCATAAAAGATATTTTTATTTAAAATATTCGGTTATTATTATTATTTTTTAAATTTACATATAGATATTTTAAAATCAAAATTCAATTTTAAACTTATTTTTAAAATAAAACCATATTTAACCAAAACTTTTAAGAACCATTCAAAATTGGGGTATTATCACTAAAGTCCCTACTTTTTCATGAATTATCACCTTTTTAAACGTCTTTATCATACTAGTCAGTTTAGTCCCTTGTTTTTTCAAAACACATCACTTTAGTCTATTTGACCAAAAAACTAACGGTCAACTATAACAGAATGTGTAAAAATACAATTTTACCCTTTGTTGTTATTTTTTAATTTTTTCTTTTAGTCCCTCTAGTTTCAATAATAGTTGGTTAACCCTTGAAAAAAATTAAAATGCCTCCAATAGGAATTGAACCTTCAACCTTAAGGTTAAAAGCCACAAGCTTTAACCAACTAAGCTACTCTAGCTTATTGTTCAAGGTTTGTTTGGTTTAAATGTATATATAGATATATAGTATGTTTAAACTAATTTAAATCTATTTATATAATTTAAAATAAACTCATATTTAATAATAATATATAAAAACACCTGCAAACTTTTTTCTTTCTTTCTTTTATTGGATTTTTTTCCTTTTAAAAAAATATATTATTTCAATTTGACCCATAAATTGAAAAGGGAAAAAAATCAACAAAAAATAATAATAATAAAAATAAAATCATATTTATATAATTTAAAATAAACTCATAATAATAATAATATATAAAAACATATTTATGAAAAAGAAAAAGAAAATAACAAAACAAAAGGGAAAAAAAAAAAAAAAAAAAAAGAAATTTTCAATTTATGGGATTTGATTTTCTGGGTTTTTTTTTTTTTTTTTATCAAATTGAAATAATATATTTTTTGAAAAGAAAAAAATCCAAAAAAAAAAGAAAGAAAGAAAAAAATTTACGGGCTTTGATTTTCTGGGTTTTATTTTGTTTTGTTATTTTCTTTTTCATTTTCATAAATATGTTTTTATATATTATTATTAAATATGAGTTTATCTTAAATTATATAAATATGAGTTTTTTATTGTTTTTTTTTTTTTTTTGTTAATTATTTTCCCTTTTCAATTTGTGGGATTTGATTTTCTGGGATTTTTCTTTTATCAAGTTGAAATAATATATTTTTGAAAAGGAATAAAAATCCAAAAAAAGAAAGAAAGAAAAATATTTATGGGCTTTGATTTTTTGGATTTTATAGGTTTCATTTTTTTTTTTTTGTTATTTTCTTTTTCATTTTCATAAATATTTTTTTATATATTATTATTAAATTTGAGTTTATTTTAAATTATATAAATAGATTTAAATTAGTTTAAACAAACTATATATCTATATACATTTAAATCAACAAACTTTCAACAATGAGCTAAAGTAGCTCATCTAGTTAAAGCTTGTGGCTTTTAACTAAGGTTGAGGGTTCGATTCCTATTAGAGCTATTTTAATTTTTTTCAGGGGTTAACTGACTATTATTGAAACTAGAAGGACTAAAAGAAAAATTAAAAATTAAAAATTAAAAATAAAGGGTAAATTGTATTTTTACACATTCTGTTAGTTGACCATTAGTTTTTTTGGTCAAATGGACTAAAGTGATGTATTTTGAAAAAACAAGGGACTAAAGTGACTAATATGGCAAAAACGTTTAAAAAGGTGACAATTCATGAAAAAGTAGGGACTTTAGTGATAATACCCCTTCAAAATTAACTTGAAAGTGATGACTAGGGTTTTTTTTTTCTTTTTCTTCTCTCTTAGTTCTTCATTTTCTCCCTCTAATATCTCTTTCTCTTCCTCCCGCTTCCTCTCTTGTCTTCACTCCTTAAACCATACGGTGAGTTTTTAATGCTTTAAATAGGTAACTTACAATTGTTTGTACCGGTGTATATTTTATGAGTTTTGATACTATTTTAGATTATGTCATGGTTTTCAAAATCAATTTTAAAGTTTTCTAAAATTTTGGATTTTTTATGAACGTTGCATGATAGTCATCCATGTAATATTTCATAGTTTATCATGTAACATGTTTCTTCAATTCCTGGGATTACAGTGAATACTACATGATAGCTTGCCATATAATATATTTTCAGTTCATCATGTAACAATTAACATGTATGATATGTAATTCATTAAGGTCAATATAGTTTTTTAATAAGCAAGGTTGTTAAAAACAAAATTTTACAACAGCCAGGTTAGAATTGAATTTGACGAATTTCACTTGGTTAATTTTTTCTTTTTTAATATATTTAAAATAGTGAGATCTCCCATATAGAGTGAGTTATATTCTGAACTGTGCTTTAAGAGTCTAATCTCGCCGACAAACCCCTCGTGGAAGAAACAAAACTATTCTCCGGTATTTAATTCGAAGGTTTGAAAGTCATAGGCAGTGAGGGAGTTGACAAAATCACAAGGAGGCCATGTGCACTTGTATAAACTATGTATATATACGAGGAGATCCGGCATGAATGCAAGAAACCATTATTGTCACTAACATCAAACATTTATCAAAAACTATTATACTAATCAACCAATACCACACCACTCTTTTCAGACTCCTAACAATGGCCTTCAAGCATCATCATCAACCTTGTAGAATTTCCTCTTCTTCTACTTTTTTCCCTATCAAATTTTCACCAATTCTCACTTTAGCTCTCTTCTTCACCTCCTTCTACCTCTTCATTTCGTCGATTCGTCATGTCCCGGAACCAGTTTTGGTCACAATGCCAGTCAGTTTTAGTGGAGACCTTAGAGATGCTGAATTTCCATGGAACAAGCTTTGTTTTGGACCAACATTTGAGAAGCTGAAGCTGGCAGTTTTCTCCAAAACATGGCCAATAAGCGCGGCCCCTGGTGGCATGGAGCGCCACGCTTCGACTTTATACCATGTTCTTGCTTCAAGAGGACATGAAATTCATGTCTTCACTGTGCCATCAGACAGGAAGCCTCACAAGGACATCCATGATGGAAATCTACATGTTTACTTTGCAGCCAATGATCATGGCTCTGTCAATTGTTCTTTAGCATTTGAGATATTCAATAGAGTGAACAAGATTCGAGCTTTCGATTATGTCCACACCGAGAGTGTCTCTCTGCCACATTGGAGAGCGAAAACTGTGCCTAATGTTGCTGTCACTTGGCATGGAATTTGGTATGAAATTATACACTCAAAACTATTCGAAGAGCTCTTTTCGAACCAAAATGGGGATCTGTCTGGTCCCATAATGACAGAGCTTCAAGAAGCAATGCCAAGGCTTATTGATGAGATCAGATTCTTTTCAAGTTACACACAACATATATGCATAAGCAATAGTGCTGGTGAGGTACTAGTTAAAATCTACCAGCTCCCGCGAAGAAATGTCCATGTTATTCTCAACGGAGTTGATGATACAAAATTTGTGTCCGACCCGGAAACTGGCTCAAGATTCAGACAAAGGCACGGTGTTCCTACGAATGCAAGCCTAGTAATGGGAGTTGCAGGCCGTTTGGTTAGAGATAAAGGGCATCCACTTCTCTACGAAACCTTTTCGTTGATAACGGAACGCCATCCTGGTGTATATCTACTCGTAGCAGGATCAGGTCCGTGGGGAAGAAGGTATGCAGAACTAGGCCAAAATGTGAAGGTTTTAGGAGCATTGGAGCCTCAGGAACTCTCTGGATTTTATAACGCGCTTGATGTGTTTGTCAATCCTACATTGAGGCCTCAAGGGCTCGATCTTACGTTGATTGAAGCAATGCATTGCGGCAAAACAGTTTTGACTCCAAATTATCCAAGTATAGTTGGGACAGTGGTTGTGAATGAAGAATTGGGTTACACGTTTTCTCCAAATGTGAAGTCATTTGCCGAGGCATTGGAGGTGGCTATAAGAGATGGTCCTATAGTGTTGCAGAGGAAAGGCTTGGCCTGCAAGCAACACGCGGTTTCCATGTTTACTGCAACTAAAATGGCATCGGCTTATGAGAGGTTCTTCCTCTGTATGAAGAACACTAAATACTGCCAGTACCCTCTTTCCACAGATTGTTAATTAGATTTTTTTTTTTTTTTTTTCTCTTTTTCCCTTGTATGAATTTCAATATATAATACTGATATTTTATAGTCATTTGATTACAATTGCAATAGATTCATGTCATTGAAAGCAAAAAAGGCTAAATATTATTCAGTGTCAAAATAACATGGTCATTGAAATTTGAAACAAGATAGAAAACGAAATGGAAACAAGAATTCACTCAAAATAAAGTCCTCTGCAATGAGCCTAGTTTGTTTGCTATGCTTTAGGATGACAAATATACATGGTCATATGGTTCAATGACACTGAAACGGCTTGCCTTTCGAGTATGCAATTATGCTCTAAATATATACCCGAACGAGAATTAACCTGTCAAAGAAAATCAATCCATGTCTGATGTCCCCCAAGACAATATCCAAACAAAGTGGGCATCTAAGGACCATAATAATGCTGGTGTGTTGTTAGTGATGCTGTGGATCCGGACCTCCAGGTGCAACTCTTTGGGGATCAGAATTGAGCATCCTCCTCCCCCCATAATTCTCAAGTTTCGATACATCATAACCCAATTGGCGTAAAATAAGTTTGCTATCGATCTTTTCTGGTAAGGTAGAGAATTGATGAGAAAGTCGAGCCTCAGAGCTCGCTACAAGCATCAATAACATGACTATGAGGACAAACAACAGGTTTAACTTTGATAAACTAGCCATATGTATACACTATAACAATTGTGAGAATGAAAGTAGCTTGTTGTACAAGTAAACACCCACCTTATATACTCACCAAGAAACACAATATTGTCAATGATAGGAGATTTGAAATGGAAGGTGCTCTCACACTAAGCAGATAACTTTGATTTGATTTGTTTGTCATCTTCTCTGAAAAACATTGTAAAATGAATGCTTTCTTGACATCAATATCCACCTTTACATGAAATATTCACATCACACTAAATCCACAGATAACAAAACTGGTGCTTCTCTCTGATCACAAGCTGCCAAAGGGTTTTTTAATTTTTTTATTTTTTATTTTTTATTTTTTTTTAATTTTATTTTTTTAAGTTCACCCCAGCTTGTCAATTTTGTTCTCTAGTGTCCCCAAAACTTAAATTATACCAAGATTTGAACCCACAAAAACATATAAGACAGAAAGAAGTGTTTGTAATCTGCAAAAAAACAATTAAGCAAATTCATCAGCTGACCAAAATGAGATTTTGAGCGTGTCATTTGTTGTTTATCGATCATGAATATGGACAAATTAAATTATGGTCTTTAATTTAATCCAATATTGTCTGTTTCTTGATTTGGCTGATTGTGATCCAAAATAGAGGTAAAGTCTTAGATATAGTTCAAAATTGAAGAAACTGGTCAAAAAGATGATCATTTCAAGTTGAATTAGAGAAGAAGAAGAATGTGCATGAAATTTGTTAACCTTGAATTGGATATGACTAAATAAGTGTCTTATCCATATATGATATATATAAAATGAGATAAGTAAGAGAGCATGATTCATGATTCATGAATCAGATCATTTGAAAATTCTCTCTTTTAATGATTACTTTTTTTGAAATATTATAATAATTTTGGGTTTTATAGGAAGGAAGGAGAGACTTGAACTCATAATCTCATGGCTTTACCTCTAGCCCACCCTCATCTTGTCTCTCTCTTGTAATGATTACAATCATAAACGATCTATATATGATATATCATATGGTTAGGTGAAGGTTTGAATGAAAATAGATTGACAAGTTTAGAAATTTTCCATCGTGATGGATGACTTTTGAACTGACCATACCACATTGAGAAAAACTGAAAAACTTCAGTGGACGCGGCGGCGCCATCTTCGTGCTCATCACCTCAAGTCAATTAAATTAAATTAAACTCAGCAGAATTACACTTATCCACTAATTCGATCTAAACCCGGTCACTCACAAAATTGAAAATGCTTGTGTCAAAATATCAGTTGCCGGATGCATCACTGGTGCACTGGAGATTTTCTCCTAATCTTCTACCTCCTCCTACTCAGAAGAATGTCATCTGATTTTTATGTTCCTCTTTCATAGAAGAATTGCCATACACTCGTCTGAGTAAAAAAAAATAAAAAAAAATTGAAAGGAAAACACACACACACACACATATATATATATAGTGGGTCTCTTATAAATGATTCCTTATTTTAATTTCGGAAAGGAACTTGATGAAATCGGATCGATTTTTATGAATTTTGATCTAAATTTTTTTTGTGAGTGAAAAGTTCATTCGATCTAAACCCACTTGCAAAAATTAAACATACTTATGAGTCAAAATATCACTGGCCGGGTGCATCACTGGTACTACACCAAAGATTTTCTCCTAATCTTCTACCTCCTCATACTCACAAGAATATCATCTGATTTTTATGTTCCTCTTTCATAGAAGAATTGCCATACACTCGTCTGAGCTAAAAAAGAAGGTGAGAATTGAAAGGAAAACATATATATATATATATATATATATATATATATGGACACAATTTTTGACACAAATTTTGACACGATTTTATAGCGTTTAGATCAATAACATTTCAATGGTTTAGATTAAGCATGTGTCCCTTAATTAAATTTGTAGATTTTTTTAACTTCTTTCCTTTTTCAATAATTTCCTTATCTTTTTTTTTTTATTCACTGCGTGATTTGCTATTGTCTTTTAATTTTTTTTTTTCTCTTGATTCTCTTTTAATTCATAATTTTTTCTCTAGTTTAATTTTAATCTTTTTTTTCTCTCCATTTTCTTGTCAAGTCACAAGTTTATTAAAGAAAAATCATCAAGATATCAAAATCTTGATTCATGATCCCATCTTCTTTATGGTTTGAAATTTCAATCAAGTTATGATTTGATGTAATGAAGTTAATTACAGTACTTAGCTAGGTACCTCTAGTGAAGTTTTAAGGTGATGCAACTGTAATATATAACAACTAGTTTAATTTGCAACTAAAAAGGCTAAACAGGTGTTAATCTAAAATATTTTGTCAACTTGAAGATGAACACAAAATCATTTTTTTGCTTAAACAAATCTTGATTTTCATTTCTTAAATATGATGGAAAGCATCAATAGGATGGAGAGAGGGAAAATTTGCTTAAGAAAAGAGAGACAAAAAATAGGACAGATATAAGAACAAAACGTGAAAGAGAAACACAGAAAGTGAGAGAGATGAAGAGAAATAATTTAAAAAAACAAATAAGGACATTAAATAAAAAGGAAAGAATAAAAGAAAATCTTAAAATTAAATAAGAGACATGTGTTTTAATCAAAACCATTAAAATGTTATAGATCCAAAGGTTATAAAATCGTGTCAAAAATTATGTCCTCCGATCCCTTCCCCTACAGGAATCCATTATAAGTGTGTGTGTGTATATATATATATATATATATATATATATATATATACTCTGAAAAGGGATCCATTAATTTAATTTCAGTAAAGACTTTGATGAAATCACATCTATTTTTATTGAATTTTTTTTTGTGAGTAATAAGTTTATTGAAATCTACTTTAAGTATTTTTCTTGAATTTTTCTATATTTAAATCGATGCGATTTCATCAAGGTCTTTACCGAAATTAAAATAAGAATCGCTTATGATACACTCACTATATATATATATATATATATATATATATATATATTGGGTATTTCTCTAGTCAGGTCTTGTCCTGAAATTTTTTGTTTGGATTTTAGAATTCCCACCGATTGGAATTAGTATGGACCAGATATGACTAAGAGGAAATAGGGCTTTATAGTAAAAAATTAAGAGTTTTTACTATTTTTGTCCAACATTATCATTTTTACTATTTTTGTCAACAATGTGGCCGTGAAGACAAAATTGCCCCTATTTTTTTTTTTCAAAACCTCTTCTCTCTCCTTTCTCTCTCATGTTCACGCCTCGTTCTTCTTCTTCTTTCTCTCCTTCTTCTCTCTTTCTCTCCTCCTCTCTCCTCCGTTCGATTGTCGTTTTCTCTCCTCCTTCTCCTTCTTCTTCTCTTTCTCTTTCTCTTTTTTTCTAGATTTAAAGTAAAAAATCAAATTTTTTTAAAAACAAAAAATTTCAGGTTCGTCGGTCATCCAATCTTCCCTCCTTCTTCTTCTCTTTCTCTTTCACGTTTTTTCTAGATTTTTTTTTTAATTTCAGTTTTATTTTATTTTATTTTATTTTTTTCTTCAGATTTTTAAGTTTGGGTTGTGGTTGATTTTCCAGATTTTTTAAAAAGTTTTCCAGGTAATTTCCAGATTTTTTTTTTTAATTTTCAGTTTTTTTTTTTTTTTTTTTTTTTTTTGAAATTTTTTTAAAAAGGTTTGGATTTGAGTTGTGGTTGTGGTTGTGCTTAAAAAAAATTCAGATTTGTGGTTGTATTTAAGTTTGGGTTGTGGTTGTTTTTATGAATGTTGGGATATGTGTTTGGGTTTGGGTTTTGTTGAAAAAAAAAATTAAGATTTTTTTCGGATTTGATCTTTTTCATACAAAATTTCCAGATTTCATTTTGTTTAAACACACCAGGTTACAAATTAAACACACTAGGCAAATGAATTAAACACACCAGGGCAAAAACAATTAAACACACCAGAGTAAAACGAATTAAACACACTAGACCATCAATTAAACACACCGGGCAAAACTCATTAAACACACCAAGGCAAAAAACAATTAAACACACCATGCAAAACAAATTAAACACACCAGGGCAAAACAAATTAAACACACCAAGGCAAAAACAATTAAACACATCAGGGTGAAATGAATTAAACACACCAGGCCATCAATTAAACACACCATGGAGGTCTAGGAAGAAGAAGAAGAAGAAAAAGAAAAAAAATGGAGAAAAAAGTTTGTGTTTTTTTTTTTTGGGGGAAGAAGAAGAAGAAAAAGAAAAAAAAAAAAGGAGAATTTTTTTATTTATTATTTTATAAAGGAGGGCAATCTTGTGTAAAAAGTGAAAATCTTGATAAAAACAGTAAAAATGATAATCTTGTACAAAAACAATAAACCCACTAATATTTTTTTGGATAGTTTTAAAGTTCTCCCAATGACTAAAGAATTATTATATATATTACATTTGCTAATCTTTCAAGTTGTCAAAGGAGGCTTAGATACGCAATTCAAACACAGAGATAAGGAACCCAAGATCTAGATTTCATATAAGTCTATGATATCTAGTATGATCCAAAAGTCATATAAGCGATTAGAGAACTTTGATTAGTTAGATCGGTAATATACAGTGCTTCCACACATATTTTCAATAAACTTTGATTAGTTTGTTAACTTGTCTTTATTTTTATTTTTATTTTTCAGTTTAAAATCGTTAGCTAGTTTTTTCCTAAGAGAAAATTTGAGGTATCTCAGACTCTCATACACACGTTAGGGTCATACACAAGTCGTATCCTCATTTCAAATTCCAAATTAATACTTCAAAAATAGAAAAAAAATATCATTATATTTTCTTACAAAAATTATATAAAAAAAAAAAATCAAGGCATCACACAGACACCAAGGGGCCGAGCTAGGGTTCCCGGCCTCGCAGCCCAAAACAAATCATTATATATATATATATATTAAAAAAAAAAAATTATAAACACAAATCTAAGGGACCCGATATCTAGATTGGATGACCTTCAATTCCTTGATGCCTATATCATATGAAAGTTCTATATGCTATTTGAGATTTTTTTTTTTTTTTTGAATTATTATATTATTTTAGGATTGAGGGGGATTTTTGTTTTTGTTTTTTTTTTCATTTTGACCTCTCAATTTTTTTATTTTATTTTATTTTATTTTCATTTTGACCTACCAAATTTTTTTATTTTCTCAACATCTGTTGTAGATGTGAAGAGCTTATAATTAAGAGTGGTGCTAATTGGCACACCCCCTATAAATCTATTTATGCCCCACTTTTTAAAATTCTTATTTAATTAAATAAAATTAAATGTTTTTATTTTATTTTTTTATTTATTTGCAAAACTACCTTTTTTACTTATTTTTCAAACTTAATACATTTCATCTCTGATCTCTGTATACATCTCTCTCTTACCTCCATTGAATGATTTATTTTTTCTTCTTCTTATTTTATTTTTTTGAGTTTTTTTTTCTTCTTATTTTATGATGGAAAAAAAAAAAAAAAAAAAAAAAAAGAACAGAGTTGTTTTAATAGAATGAGAACTTGATATCATTATAAAGAAAAAAAAAAAAAAAACTTCGAACTTACTGTTAGAGAATAAATTGTTTCCAGATGCTTGATATCATTGTTAGACAATTCTTACAGATTCTTCATGCTATTCTCAGATAATTTTTTCCAGATGTTTGTTATCATTCTCAAACAATTCTTATATATGTTTGATCTCAGAATTCAATAATATTTTATATGTGTGTAAGAAGCAAATTTTAGGGTTTAAGAGTTAAGAAAAAAAAAATTCAAGAAACAGAACATGGTTTTTTTTTTTTTTTTTTTGGAAAAGGAATATGAGGTTTTACTAAATTTACTTTTTAGAAGATTTTTTCCTTAAATTGTATGTCCCTTTAAGTAATTTTGATAAAGGAAAAAAAAAAAAAATACTACATAATTAAAAGTAGGGTATAAATAGACCGATGGGGGGTGTGCCAATAACACCATTCTATAATTAAACCAACCTACACTTGTCCGCAATTTGGGAACTTTGGTTGGTTAGAATTTTATTTTTATTATTACTGTATTATTTTGTTAAAGGTTAGATTGGTTTGAATTTATTTATTTGTAATAAATAAGGCTTCCACATATATTCAGTAAAATTAAATTTCCTAGATTCGATCAAAACCTACATCAGATTCGCCCTTTAGGGAGAATAACAATTGTCATGTCATATCAATTTTTGTTTTTATTTTTTGATATATTTTTTGTCTATCTTAATATATAACAGAAATTATATATCTTAGTTATTCTCCCATTATGAATGGGTCATACTTAGTGACAGTATGGAATCAATATAAGTTGAACTCTGATTTTTTCTATATCGGTTGCAATGTCTGGTTAATTTATTATAGACGAAATTTCATATTAAGATTTGAAGTTATTTATAAAATATTTATAGTTTAACATGAAATCTGTGTATATCACATAACATAGATATAGATAGGGATTATAATAAAGTCTTAAGTATAATAATTAACAAATTCGACGGTAAAAAAATATTATAAAAATATATGATACATCAGAATACATTCATAATATATATATATATATTTTTTTAAAAAAAAAAAAAACAAATTAATTAGAGCAAGTTCTTTCTGATACGTGATAGAACAAACAGTTTGAAAACGATGGGGTGGGGGGGGTGAGGGGGGAAGATTCTTCTACGCATGCTGACGCAGGAGCTTTTCACTTTCTTGTTGTTGATTAAAATTATAAAAAGTAGATTTGGTAAAATTATGAAGGCTACAAAAAGTTGATTAAAAAATGATTAGAGAGAAGGAAGAAGAAGAAGAAAGAAAAAGAGATTACTAATTTTCAAAAACTGTGTAATAATAAAAAATAAAATATTCACGTGTGAAATAGCAGTAGTTCTACAATGGCGGAAAGTAAAGGATAGAAAATCTAACCAGAATCTCCATGAATGTTGTTACGACTATTATGGTTTTTATAGGTATGAGACACCATGTTCCACCTTATACATACAAGTATTAAGTATATGTTACCACACATCATATATTAGAAGATATCTTTTTTATGCCCAAGTTCTTATGGACATAGATTTAACTTCGAATCAGCTATCTTTTTTTAATGTGGAGAGAGATAACCGTAGAGATTTCTCTGTGGATGTTATATATGAAAATCTTCCAAAGAGATGTACGAATTGTAAATCTTTTGGTCATGACTCTACCAGACGCCACCAAAATAATAAGGAGATTAATTCTAAAAGAGGTAGATTGCGATCAAGAAATCCAAGGCAAACCTATCAGCCTATCACGATAAACAACACCACTGACCACCATAATGGGCAGGTTGTCGTGGAGGAATGTAAAACAGTCCCACAAAATCAAGAAACGATAGAGGAAGAGGAAATTGTGTAAATTCATAATTTAAAAAATCTCATCATTAATGTGGGAGACAAAAATGGTAGCATCCAATTATCTCCACATTTATTTGAATTAAATGCAATTAATACTCAAAAGTGAATCGAGAAACAATGGCCAATTTTGAAGTTGACAAATTTGGGTTTCAAAAAGTTGATCCAATTCATGAAAGGTAGTTTCCAGTTACAACCGACACATTTAATGCACTTGCGGGAGATCAAGATCTAATTGAGAGTTTTTCTCCAATTCAAATTCAAACAGCTGAACAATTTCCTAATCAAGATGCTAGAATTAATGTTGATATCTCCAATGATTTGAATACCAAGTATTTAAATCTGGATGATAATAATGAGAATCCTCAATGTTCTCTAGAGATTATTTTCATTAATAACATTGTGACTCTTGAAAATCTAAAGATTGATAAGCAAGTTTTGGATGCGATTTCAAGAGATAAAAGAGGAAAGAATAATTTGAAGAATATATCAGAAGACCAAGATATTCATGCTTCAAATTTTAATCAAGGTCCAGTAGATCCCGTGTTTGACAGTAATTGGATTCCCGTGATTACCAAATCAAAAAGAAAAGTGAAGCCAACTTTTAAGATTTTATCTAATTCCAAGTCTCATTTGAGTAAAAGAAGTTCTAAGCTCCTCCTTGTTGTTGAGACTAAGATTCGCTCTGGTTCAACGACCCAAGCAAAATTAAGCCTTGTCGCTAATTAGGCCGCATTGGTTGAGGCAAAAAGGAATGATTCCGCTGATCTGGTTAATTAAGTTCATGTTTTAATTTTTGAGACCTACTTGCCTTTTTAGATTTATGTGTTTTAGGGCCTGCACGCCCCTTTTGCTTTCGTTTTTCTTTCCCCTTTTTTCTTTTTATTTTTATTAATAAAGGTTGTGTTTAGAATTAAATAAAATATATTAGAAGATATATGATATATATTTAAATGTGGTATATTACTATATTATTTGTTTCACTTTACTTAAATAATCTAGACGCCTTTATAAATCGAGAATGAAAATAAAAAGGAATCAAGTTCTACAGAAAACAAAAAAGGGAATTAGGAAAGCAAAACTTGATTCCTTAGGTGAGAACAGTGGTGGACCTAGAAATTTTAACGAGATGGGACACTTGAACAAAAAATAAATTATTAAAAAATATATTGAAAAATTAAGATCATAGTAAAATGAAGTTTAGATAAAATAAAACAAATAGAATACTTACTCAAGATGAACTACATAATCTTACTTTCAAAAAGAAATAAAAATAAGAAACACAATATTAAAAAATAAATAATAACAAGAAAAACAATATAAACAATATAAAGTTACAATATTTATTCTTAAAAAAATAAATTACAATCTAATTTTATAATAAAAAATTTCGTTTTGTATTTAAAATGAATTCACTTTAAATTTATATAAAAATAATTGATTAATAAATATTACTAGACATGTTTTTGAATATTTTATTTTTTTTAATTATTGCTTTATTGATTATAAATAAATTAAAACTATAAAATAAAAGAAAATTACTAAGGATAAAATAAAAATAAATCATAATAATAATAGATGGACTATTATAATAAAATAATATAAATTTTGAGATTTTATGGTCTATTGATAGGATATATATATTATGTATGACAAACTAAAACTATTAGAAATAAAAAAATTTAAAAATAATAATAGATAATCTAATATAAAATAAAATTGAATTATGTAACCACAAATTGAAGGTAGACAAGATTTTTTTATTATTATTGGAAAACAGGGTAAACAAGAAGTTGACGATAATAGGTAAGAGAAAGTGAATTGTTTTATTACAAAAGAAGATAAAAATTTGAGGAAAAAATTTGGAAATGAGGGCAAAATAAAAAAATTAGAGGATAAAATGCCAATTGTGAGACTTGAACCTCTCACATAAAGGTGGGAAAAAAATACACTATCACATGTGCTAAAAGCTAATATGATTTTAAATGTATTATTTAATATATATATATAACAGAATATAAAATTATTCTGAAAATTTGGGGTGGAGCATAGTGTCACGGGCTTAGAATTATGCAGCGGAAATCCCGTGCGGCACTTAGACAACTTTTGGGCAATGTTGCTAAGTAAGCCTAAAATGCTTGGCTTGTCACTCTCAAAGGCACAAGAGAGACTAGAGGGATGGGTTGGAAGAGCTTGGTTGGAATGTAAAGAAAAGTTGTATTGCTTACAAGAATGCTTACAATGCTTTGTATGCTAGAAGGCTTGGATGCCTTACAAAATGGGAGGGGTTGGCTATTTATAGATGGCCACCTCCTTAATGAATGGCTAGGATCGCTTTGATCCAACGGTGGAGGTTTCGCCTCTGAAAATATCTACAAAGACTTAGAATTCTCTACACATATGTACATGCCTCAAGAATTCTATACAATGATCTACACAAATCTAGAACACTCCTACATGTATCTAGATATGTACATGTCTAGATCCTTCCTACAAGAAAGTGCAAGAATGATCTAGAAAGCTTTGTAGCTAGAGACATCCGGAAGCATCCATTTCTAGGCTTCTCCGGAGATCTCTAGAATCTTCCGCCAACTAGAGACTTCCCTAAGTGTGTGGAAATCTCTAGAGTCTTCCAGGAGCTTGGCCTTGTGGTGGACATGTTGAGCCTTTTGCCTGGAATTCGGATCTTGGACTTAGCGGGACATGACATCCTCCCCCACCTGATTTCGCGACGTCCTCGTCGCGTGGGCGCCATGTATCCTGGAGTTTACCACGGATTGGCCCCTTCGGACGAGTGGGCTTTGGATTAGGAAGCCTCTCGTGAGGGGTTGCCTTTATTTCAGGAGTCGGACGTGTGCTGCGGGGCGTCGACTCCTTCGGCTTGGTGCAAGTGGGCCTACGTTGTTGGAATGAGAGTTTGGCATTTGTGGTGTCTCCTTCCGTTGCCTTTGATTGTCGCTTCCCATGTCTTGCACGACTCCTCTTCCTTGGGACACCTTCGGCCATCTTGATGTTCCTTGGAGAGGTGGGAGAACTTGGTTTCTCCATTAGTTGGATGGCGGATAGCGTCTTGAACTCGGATGTGATCAAGCGTTCCGCCGGGTCGGTGTATGCTTTGTCCCCATCAAGGATGCTAAGTGTGTTAGCGGCGAGTTGGGGAAAAGCGTTGGCTTGTTGGAAGAACGCCATGCCTAGAACCATTTGGTAGTCATCTAAGGGCACTACCGAGAAATCAAGCTTTCCGTTCCATGGTCCTAGGTGGACAGTGACGCCCTTCGCTGTGCCATCAATTAGCTTGACTGGAGAGTTGGCAGCTTTGATGGCTCCTTCGTCGTTGGTGATACGAAGGCTGAATCGTTTGGCTTCGTCCACCGATACAAAGTTGTGCGTTGCTCCGGTGTCCAGCATCGCACGAACTTGCTTGCCTTTGATGGTGGCCTTTACGAACATAAGGCCTTTCTTGGCAAGCGTTGGAGGCTTGGCTTGCCCGTCGATCGCATAAATTTGTTAGATGGAACCCATGCTTGCTTGGCCTTCGGTTGCCTTGGACTCCTCGAGCTGGGTGACCATGGCATTAAGCATTTTCCGCTGTGGGCAGTCGCGTACCCAATGTGGCCCGTTGCAAATGAAGCATAGACTCTTTGGCTTGATCTTTTCGGGCTTACCTCCGCTGGATTGGTCTTGCCGATTGTCGCCATTATCGGACTTGGAGCGTCCTTTTTCCTTGCGATCGTGGTCTTTCGGCTTGTCCCGTTCTTCCTCATGGTTGTCACTTCTTTCCTTGGGTCGGCTGTAGTCGGCGAGTGACTCGGCGGCAGCAGCAATAGCGGTGCCAATGTCTTGCATGTTCCGCCTCTCTAGTTCCACCCTAGCCCAATCCTTTAAGCCGTCCATGAAGAAGAAGAGCTGGTCCTTGTCGGACATGTCTTCGATCTCAAGGGTCAAGGTTGTGAATTCCTTGACGTAGTCGGAGATGGATCCCGACTGTTTGAGGCCACGGAGGCGGCCACGGGCCTCCTTCTCGGCGTTGGTGGGAGAGAACTGTTTCTTGAGCTCCCTCTTGAACTCATCCCATGTGCGGATGGGATTGATGGAGTCACCATGCTTGCGTCGCCACCATAGCTGTGCGGATTCACGAAGAAAGGTGGGAGCATTGGTGATCCGAGTGGCGTCGTCCCGAACTCCCTTGGCTTCGAAGTATTGTTCTAGGCCGAAGAGAAAGTTTTCCACCTCCATGGCTTTCAGGTTGCCACTGTAAGTGGATGGCTTAGGGACTTGAATGGTGTTGGTGCTTGTGGTGGCACCAAGGCTGACGGATGGCCTGTTCCGGTGTGAAGCCCATTCGGTGCGGATTTCATCGACTTCCGCACTTATTGCTCGCAACTCATGCTCCACGAATGTGCGGAGGTTACGGAGCTCTTGGGTAAGGAAGCATGCGTCCTCCTTGACACCCTTTTGGTACTCGCGGATGGTGGCCTTGGTTGCTTGGGTGATTTCGCCATAGTCCGCCTCTAGGCCATCAAGACGGTCGACGGCATCACATAAGCTGGCTTGCACTCCGGAGAGGGTGTCCTCCAAGCCGACCATCCTAGCTTCCAAAGCATCCGTGGATGGACCCTTGGACTTACTTCGCTTGGTGTGGGTGCGTTGCTCGCCACGACCTCGCACTTACTCCTCCACTCTAGCAGCAACTTTGCTGTCGGATGCCATTGCTTCGCGAACTAGCTGTGGTTGCTTTGACAAGGCTCTGATACCAACTGTCACGGGCTTAGAATTATGCAGCGGAAATCCCATGCGGCACTTAGACAACTTTTGGGCAATGTTGCTAAGTAAGCCTAAAATGCTTGGCTTGTCACTCTTAAAGGCACAAGAGAGACTAGAGGGATGGGTTAGAAGAGCTTGGTTGGAATGTAAAGAAAAGTTGTATTGCTTACAAGAATGCTTACAATGCTTTGTATGCTAGAAGGCTTGGATGCCTTACAAAATGGGAGGGGTTGGCTATTTATAGATGGCAACCTCCTCAATGAATGGCTAGGATCGCTTTGATCCAACGGTGGAGGTTTCGCCTCCGGAAATATCTACAAAGATCTAGAATTCTCTACACATATGTACATGCCTCAAGAATTCTATACAATGATCTACACAAATCTAGAACACTCCTACATGTATCTAGATATGTACATGTCTAGATCCTTTCTACAAGAAAGTGCAAGAATGATCTAGAAAGCTTTATGGCTAAAGACATCCGGAAGCATCCATTGCTAGGCTTCTCCGGAGATCTCTAGAATCTTCCGCCAACTAGAGACTTCCCTAAGTGTGTGGAAATCTCTAGAGTCTTCCAGGAGCTTGGCCTTGTGGTAGACATGTTGAGCCTTTTACCTAGAATCCGGATCTTGGACTTAGCGGGACGTGACAATAGGCCCCACCTGGTCTAACCATGGGTCTGCCCCTATGTGAGAGAGAGAATCAAGTCTCTTTTATCCGAAACTTAATTTTTGATTTGTGTCATTGTGTTTAGAATCCACATAATTTGATTCCTAACTATTTTAGAAAATTAAACATTATATAATCACAAATCATGGATTAAATTCATTTTTCTCTATTCTTGATTAGTAAACATACTAAAAAGAATATTTTAATTTAACAAAGATTTGGACTTGATCATGACAATTGAATTGACATCAATGAAATAAAAACTTGATACAAGCTTTTAAGACCTTGAAGGGTCATGAACATTTCATGACCCTTTAAGAAAAAGAAAAATTCGAATCAAAACCTTTTTATTATAAATTGATCACGATCATCATTATTGGTTTTCAAAATTTTGTTAAACCATGATCCAGAATTAGACAAAAATCATGTCAGGTATAATTAGATATATCTCTTAAACGTTTTCTGAAACATATTATAAAATAAGTTGTTAATATAAAATAAAATATATAAAATCAAAATGATGTAGGTTAGTTGTGTAGTTTGTGAACTGCCTTTTAAAGCCTTTGTTGCCCTTCTAATCATCATCTTTGCGACCATCTTTATTCTTGCTCGAGCTGTTATTCTTTTGGTCCCCTTTCTGGCCATCTTTGGAACCACCTTCTTTAGGCTTCTGGCTCTCCTTTGGTCGGCCACCGTGTATGAATTCTCCGCCATGGGCTATCTATTCTTTATCTGCCATCACGTATCCTTCCATGTCATCCACCAAATGGATATAAATGGTCACCCCCTTTTGCCTCAAGCTGTTGACAAAGGCTAATACCATAGCGTCGTCATTAGGGTCTTGAATCTCTGACACTTCTTGGGAGAACTTGTTTAGGTAATCTTTCAATTTCTCATTCTTTCTTTGCTTTAAGGTAGAGAGAACAGATATTGATTTTCTCTGGCCTCTGAATGTTCCCCATGAATTACCTAGTAAAGGTGTGTATCAACTCCTCGAAGTTTCTAATCGAACCGCCCGCAAGGCCACCGAACCATCTAGAGCCTTGATCTCCCAGAGTTTGTGGAAACATCCTACACATAAGCGCATCATCAAAATCGTAATGTGCCATTGCACTCAGGTATCTCCTGATATGCTTCTAGGGGTCGGTGTTGGCATTGAATTGCTCTATATATGGTAACCTGAACTTCTCTGAAAAACGAGCTCGTCGAATTGCATTAGAGAATGGGCTACTAGAATTGCCAATCAACAGATTATTTTGGCCCTGCCTACACTCCAACGCTTCTATCCTTCGTAACAAGACTTCTCGTTCACCATCTGGTTCCCCTTATTCATCAAACTTTTGGCAAATGGTGATCCCATAAGGATCCCTTGTTATACGCCCCGTGATTTGAGCATTACGTTGGTTGAACCTGACTGGAGGGGCTGGCCACCCGGCATCTCCTAGGCGACATCTTCATCAGTCTAGGCCGACCGGAATCTTCCTACATCATATCTTCTTACATCCTCCTAATGATTGGTCTCTTTATGATTTCTTTCATCACAATCACCTTTTCCTTTATTTCCTTCATCGCCTTGATGATTATCCTCCATGTGGCCCCATTCATTTTGGCGATCATCTCTTCTCTAGGAACACTATTTTCTTTCTCAATGTTTTGCCCTATCTTTACCGGCTCTGCGAGGAGCACCTGGGGTTGCACTCACTATCTCTGAGCGCACCTTAGGGTCTTGGGCTACTACAGGTGTTGACAGCTGGTACGGTGAAGTCAAGTTTGCAATCGCCATTATATTAATCCCTTGTCTAGCCGCGTCCTCAATACCTCTTTGTAGGGATTCTTGAACATGTTGGAATGCCTCCGGGGAAATTCCATTTGCTGTGTTCGAGGGAGTTGTTACTTCCTGGCCGTCTGTGATTGGGGTTCTGGAGGTTAATTCCTCCGATGACACTAGCATTTATTAGGCATGAGGTGTTAACGTGATGTGGGAATTGGCTCCCATCACGGCCTGAAGCATCTCCATCTTTGCTATTTGCCATGTCAGCTTTTGACAAGTCCTCGAGGTGATTCTGTAACACAATTCTAACACCCCTCCTTCAAGCGCCAATTGTTGACATTGATTTTTGGATTATGAAAAATTAACCACTCGTCAAACAACGTTAATGTGATTAATAACTGAATTGTAAAACAAAAAAGAAAACTTAATCACACAAAACACATGATTTTACGTGGAAAACCCAAGAAATAGGCAAAAGGGGTGCAGTTTGCTTTTTCGTTATTTATTTCAACTGCAAATTTTTTGTTGGGAGGATGCGATAGGATTTCTTCGCCTAGTTTGGATTTGTAGATCTTTTGATTTCTTTTGTCAATAACAAAGCATTGTTTTTCTAACTGCTTCCTCATTTGATACTAAACGAAGAAAGTAATTTCAGTTTCCAATGTCCTAATGCAATGCATCCATCTTTCATAGAAAACTTTTTATTTTTTGCTAGAATAGTTTTTCTCATATTTTTCCCTTTCTGTGTTATGGATTTTGAAATAGTATTCCTTATGGAGAAAATCATAGTCAATTTTTGATTTGTCAAGAACGTTTATAGTTCGCATTTGTGGTTGAGCTTCGAATATTTCTTATTGAACTTGAGATTGGGTAGGAGAAAGTGACTCTTGCTCATTGTCATAGGCACGAATGGGTTGAGCTATTTGTTCTTCAATTTTGATAATTCGGGTTATATATTTAGGTTCTATTGGAAATTAAACAAACAATAGGTTCACTTCTAGTCTCAATTATTTCAGGGATGAGAGGTCTTTGTCTAGGTATTAAATTTATAGGTGTAGAGGAACCGCTGGAACCTGGTGGTTTGGTAATTGGCTTTTTAGGCCTATGTGGGTTCAGCTAGTCAATGATCTGGTCAATGTTTGTCTTGCTGTTTTGAAATCTTTTTCAGAGGTCATTGATTCTCTGTCAGAAAATGAGAATCTCTCTCGATTTTGAAAGTTATTCCTAAACTACCATCGCTATAGACCGCACTGTCTCTAAGATTCCTCATAGGAGGTCTGTTGATGGGTGGTGCTACCTTTTCCTTTAGCCAAGAATCTGGGAAATTGATATATTTCCAGTGCAATGGTTCATGAACCATAACATTGACTGTAGGAGAGGCACTTTAACAAATGGTTTGTCCAGGAGGAATAATTGGTGGTTTGAAACTGGGGATTAATCCAGTTGTTAATAATCGGTAATGAATTCTGTAGACAAGTTTATAAGGACTAAATCCTTTTAAGAATTTATAGTTATGGGTTTGGCTATCAACAACAAGATAGTTTTCTTTATGTTCATCGGCATTTAGAGCGATTGTGAAGTTATATATATATAGTCCCGTTCTGGTCTTGAGTCAAAACATGTAAATCTAGTGGTTCACATGCAATGCACTGATATAAGTTATATCAGTATGCACTGATTTGAAAATTTATATATATATATATATAGCATCATATTTACATGCATCATTACATGTTGTATATTCCGTTTCAAATCTATAACAGAGTTCTAATATTTATCAAAGATTTGAACTTGATAATGACAATTGTGATCAATGAAAAAATAAACTTGATATAAGCTATAAATTTATGATCTTGAAGGACCATCATCACCCTTCAATAAAATGAAAATTTCCGATCAAGACTTGTACATTATTGATCAGATCATTATTATTAAATTTCAAATTAATTTTGTTAAATTAATCAAGATGTTCTCTCTTAAGAATTAGACAAAAATTACATAAATTATCTTATAAACGTTTTCTAAATCCTCTAATAAAATATAATAATGTTACTTTGTTCAAATAATGTGGATCATTGATTTCTTTGTATTAGAATTGCATGATTAGACAAGATGAGGTTGGTCTGATGGTAAATCCCTCACATCTGCACCACGAGATTGCGGGTTCAAGTCATCTCCCTCCTCAAAAAACCCCCTAAATTTATGTAATAGTGTAATACTTTAAAAACAAAATTGCATGATTGAAATGATTGGATTTTAGAGATACCACATAATTTACCCAAATTTAAAGAAAGTAGCATTATTCATAAAATAAGTCGTTAATTAATCTAAATTAAAGAACATATCATCAAATTTATGTAGGTTAAGTTCTTTGATCTCCTCCTTCGGCAAACACTATCACCCTTGAATCATCATGATTCTAGTTTCATAGAAAAATAAATAATAATTACATCGAATAAACTAAAACCTTCTAAATGAAATAAGGTTGGTTCAGTAGTAAACACCTTGGTGTGGATTCGAGTCCTCCCCCACCTTAAAAAAAAAAAAAACCTATATAATTGTGTAATACTTAAAAATAAAAAATAAAAAAAATTCCTGAAACGCTTGTGTGGGAGAAGTTCAAGCTCAAACTTAATAATAAATTAAAGATCTCATCAACTAAACTAGACGATACCTATTAAATTAAAAATTCCGTCTACCAAATTAAAAGAGACAACAAAGTAACCAACCTATGCGTGATCTATCCCTTTTAATTGTCTTGTAAATTAAAGAAAATCCAATAAAGAAGAAAATTAACAAACGTGCCTAGGCACTTTGGTCGGCCGGTTGACTAAAGCCAACTTTGATCGGCCCATTAATTCTAACTTTTTAGTAGAATCCACATAAGGTCCACTACTGTTTAGATAATGAGTAATGACACCAAACAAACAAACAAACAAACAAACCATCATACACATACATGGCCATTTTCAAATATTAGATAACACTTCAATTCTCAAAAGTTTCTTCACAAAAGTCAATTATCATTCTTTATATATAATCATAAAAGGACTGCTGAGTTCATATTAAAATTGGATATAAACAATTTAATAAATTCAATTTAGACCATTAAGTTTTAAGTAGAAAAAACAAATGACCTATAAATGTGGCAAAGCGAAAGTGTTAAGTTATTGAATTCGAGAAGAATTTTTCTCCAAAAGAACATTTTTTATTTTATTCATGAAATCAAAAGTCACGATAGCTATTTGGATCCTTGCTTAAATAGAAAAACAAAACCGATTCCACTACGATTTGAGATTCTTAAATTGTCTAAAACACGAAAATCTCAAAACTTACCCAAAATGAAAATTTTGAATTATTGTAAAAAACTGAAACATAAATACTAAACAAACTCAAAGAAACAAACTTTGCTGAAAATGAAAATTCCTACTAAAACATATTAGGATCCGAAAATATATGCCCAAAGTGGACAAATCTAAAAAACTAAAGGCAAAACAATCGTTTTTGGAAAAATTACAATGCACCCTAGGGGGAAACCTACTGTAGGACTCGTTGATATGGTTCCAACATTATATTATGGGCTCAAAACAAACGTCGTTTGCCTCCTCCAAAGAAGCTTCCAAACTGCCATGCATGAACATGCAAGAGGATTCAAATCATCTTCGAATTCATCAAAACCCTCTTTAGAATTATAATATCTGTTTCAAAATGAAACTGTACGTTGTAACTTATTGTGCTAACAAAACGGATCAGAACGCAAGTCTTTTGAACATCAAGAAGAATTGCATAAACAATTTTGTTACTTAGAATGGAAGTTTAATATATACAGCAAAATTAATCAGTACGTTTCTGTTTGGTGATATATGAATCCAGTGAAAAAGACAAAGCCCCCACCATCTAGAAAATGGTGTGAGAGAAGAATACAATTAAATAAACTCTATCTATATCCTGGCCATGATAATTGTCTATATACGAAGCACCACTTTATGGGCATATTATTTTAACATTAATACCTTTTTTTCTGGATAACTAACGATTGCTTTAAAAATTACATGGGATAAACTTCTTAATTCCCATACACAACATTATAATAATATAATATATTATAATTATTAGAAACATTTGCAAACTTAATTTAAAATTATTCTCTTTCCTCTCTAGTTTCCTCATAATTATTACAAAATAAAGTTTTTGGTTAAAAACTTTGGAATACCAACCAGTACTACTGGTAATTAAAATGCATTTGATATTTCTCATGCATGTAAATGGAAAATCTAGAAAGAAAATTCGACAAATTTTTGTGAGGAGAAAATCATAATAATTTATGATGGTGAGGATCCGGTCCTCCAGGGCTGACTCGTTTGGACTCAAAAAACTTTCCAAGAGCCTCCTGTCTACGTACACTTTCTTTGAACATTTTCTTGGCGCTCTCCATCTTCAATACTGTTTTCTCATCAGCATCCCTCAAAAGCTCCTGCTTCTTCGACTCGAAATGCTTTTCGATTATCTCTTGTTTCTCCATACTAGTCTTCGATACTTGTCTGACAATTATATGTTCGGATGCTCCACTATTCCCATTCTTCAAAAACATGTTGGGATCATCAAGAAACCGTGCTTCGAAGCTCGAAAACGAAATGAAAACAATAAGCATGCATAAGAACCAGATCAAGTTGATCATCAATAAGCTGGCCATTATTTGTTGTCAGTTTTGATCAGGTCTCAATATACAAGCTTTGTAATATTTAGTGTAGAATTCTAGGGCCACGGTAGTTGGCTATTTATAGACCCTACAAGTTTGACGAAGCGTTTAATTAAAAAGGGTCAACTTGATATTGTCCAATAAAAAAAAGGGGTCAACTTTATCGTACTTTAGTGCTTTTGCATATTTGTCTTAACCGACAAGTTTTATACTTTTATCTAATCCGATTCTTTTTTTTTCCTGAAAGCCGGTACTATTGTGGTTCAATAGTCTGTTAGAATCTGATTGTGTGATTAAACTCTACAATTACGATTTGAAATGGAAGAGATTTTTTCGCTCTTTTGAGTTTGAGATTTAGTGGCTTAAAGTAAGACTCCATCCACCTAGTCAAGTGACCTAATTTATTACTAAAACTTGAGTGCATTGGGATGTATCATGCATCCCCCTCAATGATGTTGCCAAATAAGCAACTTTACCTACGTGACAACATCACGGTGAGAGATGCACGGTGCATCGGATGCACCCAATTTCTTCTCCTAATTTGTAATCCAACTTTTCTGTTGCTTGAAAGTTGAAATGCTGTAATATAAGACGAGCCGACAGTTGGTTATGTGATAATTAAAAGGAAATATTTTAAAGTGTCGAAATTGTAAAGTGCCACATGTTATATAAAGACACCCACGTCCCACAAACACCAATATATGTATTAACTAAGAAAAGTATATTCTTTAATTTCTGAACAATGTTAAGACTTGAGAATTGTTTTGTCTTTGTCAGGGACTGAGCTGGGTTTGGATATGTCGAATCACCTTGAAAAGAAAAAATTGAGTGTGAATGCCAACAATCTTTACCACCGTCCAATATAAATTAAAGATAAGAACACTCCTTTGACCTGATAATGTTCCAAATTCGAGTAATTGTCACCACGTGATACGTATAAAGAAAAAACGAACAATCTTGAAAAACAACAAATGCAAACCAAATAGATAGATAGGCTGCTGCCACCACCTATTAGTTCTTACATCTTATTAAAATTATTAATGATCAAGTAACTTCTCAATACAAAAGCCAACTTTATATTGAGATACGGTTAATTACTTGTCAACAATGTATCTTTCTGTGATACCTTCAAGTTCTTCTGGGTTTTAATTCTCCAATGAAAATAAAGAAACATGGAGCAACAACCCACTCAGCAAAAATAATAAAAACATGTTAGAATTAATGAAAAGTTCTTTATATATATATATATACACTGAAGGACAACAACCTAGTTTTAAAAAATAAATAGAAACGTACAGAACTTTGAAATTTTAATATGATTGTTGTACATGTTTCTATGGAAATGGAGGGTTATGATGATCGATCACTAGTTGTGTAGTGATATCAAGACCGGTTATTTGACTTGATGTACTGAATTGGTTTGGTGTCTTCGTGGGTAGGTAGGGTATGGCAATTTACTTTTTATTCAATATATTGTGGCCACGCCCCTTTTTTTTTTTTTTTTTTTTTTTTTAAATAAATAAATCTTTTTTATATAACAACGCCATTCTTTTTATTATTATTATTATTATTAAATTTAATTATTATTAAAATCTCGTGAAGGGAATGTCGGAACCTGCCGATATCAATTACTACATATGCGGTTCGGATAACTACACCTACAACTTGGAACATCTACTCATATTCAGGGCGAAGTCAAGACTTACTATCCGGGTGGGCCAAGTATTTTTTTTTTTTTTTTTTTTTTGGGTATACACATGTGGTTTATGCGGCGACCCGTACATGAGACATTATTAGGTTGAATTAACGTAATTTCCTACCTAAACCACATTAAGCGGTAGACAAAGTTTTTGTTTTTTAGCAAACCTTACACTAAAATTTTTCTAGTTAAAAAGTATGTACCTAGATAATAAAAATATAATGATATTTGCCCCTAAAAACATCAAAATAAACTTTAATGTGTTTGAGTGTCAATATAATATTGAGCATATCACTCTAATGAATTTATTGAGATTATCTCATTAAATTAAAACTAGAACTATTTTTGTAAATTATCAAGCAATTATAATTTTCTTTCATTTGTATTTTTACTTTTTTTTTTTTTGACAAACACTTAAATTTTTCTCAGAAAAAGCTAGCCTAGGCTTCAAATGCCTCTGCCCCTACTCATACATTACAGAATGAAACTTCTAACACATGCTCCTAAATGCACATTGTGGGACTTGAAGCCCTAATAATGTGAGCAGACCATCTTAATTTTTATTGGTAACTATTTTCAACAAAATTAAAAATCTAAGGTCTAAATCTTTTTTGAAATGAATCAGAAAGCAACAAGAAGTGATTTTTCTAAGTTTATTACTTGAAAATGGTTTTTAATTATTGTAGCAAATGTGTTTTGCATCTAAAATTACAAATTCTATAATTCAATTATTTCGATTGTAAGTTATTTGATTTCACTTTCAACGAATAACTTTTCTTTTCTTTTTCTTTTTTTCATTTCTTTTTACTTTTAACTTGAATTTTTAGATTGGACACCAAAAAAAAAAAAAAAAAAAAAAAATCTTTGAATCATTCTTCGGTCAATTCATGAATCAAAAGATACGGATTTCAGTAATATTGAGTTATAAATTTCTAATATAAACAAGAAATAACAAAATTTGAGTTCAGTTGTCTAATTGTAATTAAGGAGAAAAACTTGCATGGGACGGTCTAATTGATGTGGCAATGAGACTGTCCAATATTGAAAGTGTGCCATATGGAACTTTGAAAGCATATTTTTATGTTTCAAATGTAAATGGTGTATTTTCATTAGACGATCTCACCACGTGATAATGAGACCGTCTCATCCAAGTTTTTCTCGTAATTAAGAATCTAAAGTATAGCTTTGATTGGCTCATTTTAGCCAACAAATTGAATACCGTTACCCTTTTTATTTATTTATTTATTATTATTATTATTATTATTATTATTATTATTTTACAGTATCCATGTATCCACCTATCTAGCTAAACCAAGTTTTTTTTTTTTTTTTTTTTGAAGCTTTTTGCCATTTGTAGGATTCAAGCTGCCGCTGATTTGAAAATCATTTACCCAAATCCTAAGCTATCGTTCATCTATCGGTTGAGCTATGCCCCTAGGGGCTTGAATACTGTTACTATTGGTTCTTTTCATCACATACACGTGTCATATATGCCTCTTTGATTGAACAAGATACGTAAATTAAGTTGACTAAAAGTCGTGTGCTCCATAGTTTTACGACTTCAATGGTATATGCCCTCAACAATGTGATAGAATTTCTGTCCGAAAATATTTCATGATCGAATTGCCATAACAGTAGGTAGTATATAAAAGAAAATGTGATATATAATGTTGTGCATATGTACAAATTGGAAAATTGTATTAACTATTTAGTCTTTTTTTTTTTTTTTTAATATATAACTATTATAAATTAATTTCAAAGGTAAGAGAAGGAAATATATATCTAACTCCCGATCTCTTTATTATACATACAATGAGATTAGCCACCCCAAATACCATCGTAAACTCTTTAATCTTAAGCTTTTGGAATTGAAGAATATTTAAGCACTTACAACTATTCCAAATGCTTATAAACTATTAGCAAGGAAGACACCTTATTTGGACAATATGAGTTGCACATCTACATAGTTACACCATGAGGTTGTGTATTTAAGTCTACCCCCCTTCCCCCTTAATAGGGGTGAAGCCAAGATTTTGGCTTTGGGAGGGGTCAAGACAGAAAATAATTCGAAATATCACGTAAGAAAAATATATTAATATACTAAAATGTAATGTTGTTTAGTCTTTAAGATAATGATACAAAATAACAATAATAATAACAATATTATTATTATTATTATTATGAGAATCAAAATAGAAGTTGCTTGTATTTTATGGGTTCAAAAATTAAATAGCACTATTTGGGGCGGTTTTTTTGGTAACTGTCACCACTTTACTAATGTAAGTTTAAAAGGCACCTATTTGAGTGACCAGACAAAAATACCCTCATTTGTCTGTTTGTGCAATTTCAAACGGTGAGAGAAAGTGAGAGAAAAAGTGAAAAGTGAACAGCCCAAAAGTCACCGGACGGTCCAACAGCCCTAAACTCGACGGAAAGTGTACGGTGAACCCCCGGCGACGGCGCTACAGTAAACCCAACAGTAATGGCATCGACGAGAAGTCACCGGAGATCTCAAAAGACTCGGGTAAGTTCTTGTTCCTGACGCGTTTTTCCGGTTGATAATTTCATGTTTTTTGATGTTTGATGCCATACTCATGATGTAGATTAGGTTGGATTTGTGATTGTGGTTGATTGTGGTTGACTGTGTTTGCACGATGAGGTTAGGTTAGGGTTTCAGAAAAGAGTTGTTTTGAGGACGATGAATTTCTGGGTTTCCGTGACTTTTGTTTAGTGTGTCGTGACTTTTGTTTAGTGAATCGTGACTTTTGTTTAGTGAATCGTGACTTTTGTTTAGTGTGTCGTGACTTTTGTATATTGTATCGTGACTTTTGTATAGTGTGTCGTGACTTTTGTTTAGTGTGTCGTGACTTTTGTATGGTGTGTCGTGACTTTTGTATTGTGTTCCGTGACTTTTGGCTTTTGTTAAGTGTTTCATGATAGCAGTATAGTTTCCCGTGACTTTTGATAAGTGTTCCGTGACTTTTGATAAGTGTCCCGTGACTTTTGTATACTGTCCCGTGACTTTTGTATAGTGTCTCGTGACTTTTGTATAGTGTCTCGTGACTTTTGATAAGTTTCCCGTGACTTTTGTATAGTGTCCCGTGACTTTTGATAAGTGTCCCGTGACTTTTGTATAGTGTCTCGTGACTTTTAATGAATTTCCCGTGACTTTTGTATAGTGTCCCGTGACTTTTAATACACTTCCCATGACTTTTAATTCAGTGGTCCAATCATGTCCAATCATGAACTTATATGCTTTTTTTCTGTGAATATGCAGATGAGGAATGACCCAAAGGATTTTCTGAAGACTCCAGAGGAAGATTGGTTCAACGGAAAAATTAATCGCCATGACCATTTCGATGACCTGGAATATGTTGACACTGCACTTAATAGTGTACCTGAAGATCTGAAGATCGAAGACGTACGTCGGTTTACTGAGTCATGTTTCGGTCATTTCCTTCAGATGCATCGTCAGAATAATTTTTCGGGTGGGATTGTCCATCGGTTACTTCTACGCGAGTTGCATCATGATGGGCCGGCTGATGAGATGAGATTTTTGTTAGGGAAGCATATTGTCCGGTTCTCAAAGACTGAGTTTTGTCTAATCACCGGTTTGAAGTTTGGAGTCGAACCCGACACGGCGAGGTATGAAGTGGTTGAGAATGGCATACATGATCGGTACTTTCGGGGTCAAGAAGAAGTCGAGATTGAAAAGTTGAGAGCGGTGCTGCGGATTGGTATTTTTGAACAGCAGTACGATGCAGTGAAGCTTGCCTTATTGTTTATGCTGAACCGGATACTGATGGGGTTCGATGGGAGAGATAAAGTTCTAGTATGGCAGTTTCGCCTAGTTGAGGACCTGGACGCTTTTGATGTGTTCCCGTGGGGCACACACGTGTATAGGCGGTCTATTTACGGTTTCAAGCGGGCGTTTGATGGTCCACGACAGCGGTTGGCTGAAAAACGGCGACAAGAGGGCGAGGACCTTGACGTACAGAACCTCGAGTTGTCGTACAACATATACGGTCTACCGCATGCACTATTGGTGAGAATTTCAAGTTTGAATCCGTACTTTAATAGTAGTTTATTTTATATGACTGTTGTATTTACGTGTATCGTACTTTTTCTATTACGCAGGTATTTGCCTTTGAGGTTATCCCAGAGCTTGGCATCAGTAATTGGTGCCGACGGTTGTGGAGAGGGCTGAACGGTACATCGAAGGCATAAACCTAGAAGCAAATCTGTATGATTCCGATCACATCCCAGATCCGGAACGACATAGGCCTGCAGGACCCAATGATATGGAGGGTCCATTTTCCCGACCCAGTGATACTGAGGCTATGTTTTCCCGACGCGATGATAAGGAGGCTTCGTATTCTGAAGGCACTGGTACGGAGGGTTCAGAACTTGAGGGTGGCAATAGGCGTAGGCGGGTACGATTCACGATGCCCAAATAGCCTAGACGTGAAGGTGATGTAGACCTAGAGGCTCGCACTGAGAGTCTTCGGACGCGTAGACAGCCTCAACCTGGAGGTGATTCACGTAGAGGGGATCCAGAGGTACGTAAAAAAAATAAAACCCTATTATTTAATTCCACTCGATTGAACATTTTAAGTTCTAACAGAGTGTGAAATCCTTTCAGGGTTGAGACCAAAAAATCGATGAAGTGATGGCTGAAGTTCGATCTGTACGGGATGAGGTCATGGCTGCTATCAGAAAAAGTGATGAGGCGCGAGATAAGCAGTATGGAGAGTTGCTGGATATGATCAGGGCGCTACAGGGGACGACGCCGCAGTCCCGTATGGATGGTCCACCATTTGATGACCCACCATTCGATGACGGGCACGGAGGAGACTTTAGTCCCGGCAAGACAGGTGCTGGTCAGGATAGGACAGAGCCAGGGAGCAGACATGGGCAACCACCAACTACGGAGGGTCAATCTATGAACACAGTATCCGGTCAGCGGGGTCAAGGTGTGACAGAACGAGAGGAGGTACCCGGTGATACAGAGATAGCAGAGGCAGCACAGGTACCACCTCCGGTTTTACCTGACAGCACTCCCGCGATTGAGACAGCACTGGTTCCATGGGTGGCAGCTGGTGGATCAGAGCTACCACTGGGACAGAGTCCGTCCTTACAGAGCACCCCACCTCCGGTCGTCGACACCAGTGAAGTGCGACCCCTGAAGCGAATCCGGCGTGGCCTTCCCATTCCCCAGAGCGATACACGGAGGGATAGTTCCTCCAGACAGCGCACCCCTCCTCCTCAGAGCGATACACGGAGGGAGAGTTCCTCCAGACAGCGCACCCCTTCTCCTCAGAGCGATACACGGAGGGAGAGTGTATCCTCACACCGCAGCCATCCTCCTCAGAGCGGTACACGGAGGGAGAGTTCCTCTAGACAGCGCACCCCTCCTCCTCAGAGCGGTACACGGAGGGAGAGTTCCTCCAGACAGCGCACCCTTCCTCCTCAGAGCGATACACGGAGGGAGAGTTCCTCCAGACAGCGCACCCCTCCTCCTCGCGATACACGGAGGGATAGTGTATCCTCACATCACAGCCATTCTCAGAGTGATGCACAGAGGGTGAGTTCATCCAGACAGCAGACCCCTCATGAGCGCACCCCTCCTCATACGGATCCCAATGGTCAGTACCATACTCCACCTATGGTACCGCGTGTTCGCAAGCCAGGTTGGATGTTGCTGTCCCCATACACAAACCCCTGTCTACCGAAGAAGCCGAGGACCATGCCACCGACATCAGCTGCATTGGCGCATGTATTCAATCCCCATGACTTGATAGATCCCTACTACATTGCAGCGTACAAAGCCTACAAGAGGAACACGACGGGGGAAACGTAAGTATTCGTGTTCATTTTGCAATATTTATTATTATTACTTGGTTCTCTAACTTGTTCAACAATTATGCAGACGTGATGTGGATCTACCTTTACCAGTTGGCGTAACTTGGTTCCAACGGTTCCAGACCAACTTCATGGACTTGGAGGAATCGGTATGTTAATTAGTTAACGTACTGTGTATAAGTTTGTATGAGTAATAGTTGATTCATAATAATATAAAATGTTTACATTGTCAGCACATGGACGCGTACCTGAATATTCTACGGAAGCGTCAGCGAGCATACCCCGACGTGTACACTCCGAGGGTCAACTTACTCCATACACAGTTCTTTGTAAGTGTCTGTACTGATAGGTTTTCATTTGTGCATTGATGTGTTAATTAATGCTGCGATTATGTAATTGGTGTACAGTCATACTTAGAGATTCAGTGGCAGCAAATATTCGGTCCTAGGGTTGAGGGCAAACCCCCAACTGCATGGAAGATGCTGGAACACAAGTGGCCTACTGAAGACCTGAAGATGGTCCGAGGAATTATCCCATACGGATCCCGACCATGGCACGAGGTTGATTATGTAAGTGTTCCAATTATTTTTGTTTCCATAATGTAATATATTATGTTTAAAATTCCGTCAAATAAGACTATGTTAAACCACGTACAGGTTCTCATTCCTTGCAACCTTGGAAGGGAGCATTGGGTACTGGCGAGCCTAGATCTCAGGGAGGGGAAGATCTTCCTATTAGACTCGTTCAGACAGCAGGTTCCCTGGGAGAACAGGCTTAAGCAGGTTGCATGCCTACGTTGGTTTATTCCGTCGATGTTGCATCAGATCGGGTTTCACGATAGCAGAAAGGCGGATGATACGACGTACAAATTGTCGAAGAGTGCCTTTCGGATGAGCATCCTGGACGGAAGACATGGGGTGCCTCAACAACAACAGAGGTATGTTATTTTTAAGATTTTATTCTATCCCATTAGGTTTTAATAAAATTACAGTCTAATGGTTATTTAATTGGTGATTTTGCAGCGGTAACTGTGGTGCCCATGCTTTGAGATTGGCAGAGTACTTGCTAGCGAACAGGAAGGAGTTCGACTGGACGGAAGATGATATGGGCACCATCAGGGAGAAGATGGCTGTGGAGGTCTTTTGCAACTCGCTACACAACAGTGTTGTGTAGCTGATGTATATATGTGTTGTTCTCTATTATACATTTGATGTACATAACATATGTATTTTTTGTTTAAATTATTCGATTAAATTTATTCAATTCCACCACACATGATTTTGCCTATTTAAGTGAATAAGAATAATAAAAGAAAACCATTAATAAAAGAAAATTTTCTGAAAAGTCACGGGTAAGGCAACAAAAGTCACGGGTAAGGCATGAAAAGTCACGGGTAAAGCAACAAAAGTCACGGGTAAGGCATGAAAAGTCACGTGTAAAGCATGAAAAGTCACGGGTAAGGCATGAAAAGTCACGGGTAAGGCAACAAAAGTCACGGGTAAGGCATGAAAAGTCACGGGTAAGGCAACAAAAGTCACGGGTAAGGCATGAAAAGTCACGGGTAAGGCATGAAAAGTCACGGGTAAGGCAACAAAAGTCACGGGTAAGGCATGAAAGTCACGGGTAAGGCAACAAAAGTCACGGGTAAGGCATGAAAAGTCACGGGTAAGGCACACATCAAACATGAAAAGGCTCTGGAAGAAACTACACATTGCAAGAAACTACACCATGTGGTTTTCATTTCTAAAATATTGACATATATCAAAGCATACACAAAGTTAAAAAGTTTCAAAGCATGAAAAGTCCTAAGATGATTGCATCGTTCACTCAGATAAACATCACTAACTCTGGGCCACTGTATATGTTATTATGCTCGTCGTCTAGTGTCGGATAAGCAGCCACAAGAGCATCTTAAGCGCCAATATATAGGGAGTTGTAAATCTTCCAGTACACTTCCCTAACCTTCCGAGCAGGATGGAAAAGCCCCTACAGACAGTAGTTTAGCACAACAGCAGCACCCAATGCAACTCTCATCCCTTCAATCGCTTCCATGACAACATTTATGACGTGGGGTCAAGTCTCCTCTTGTAAGGCTCCATTCATTCCACGGTAGAGTCCTTCTGAGGGCATGTTTGTTTGTTGTGTCCAGTTGAATGACAGATGCTGCACTTGCGACGGTATTCTTCGGGAACAATTGTACTGGGACCTTCATTAACCATAGGCGGGTTGGAACACCTCCTGCTGTTATGTCCTGGTTGTCCACATCTTCTACACGACTGTGAGGTTGTCCTCTTAGAAGACGAGACATGTCGACCCTCCATCGGGCGACCGGATTGTCTCTTCGTCTTTGGATTTAAAACCACCCGCGCTGCGATGTCAGATGGCACTACCCATGAAGAAGGATGACCAACAGGCATAATAGGAACCGAGTATGCATCAATAAGTGTCTCCTTCTTGTAGTAGTCCGCACATAGAGATGTGAAATCCACGTTCCGCTCCCTACAACAATGGAAACAGTTAGATTCACGTTTGGGTAATATAAAGCGTTAACTGAACAAAGTCCGCATGTACCTTGCCGCTGCGAGTGCGTGTGAACATGGTAAAAAGTCCATTTGAAATTTGTTGCATGTGCATGTCTTCCGGGCTAAGTCAACCGTCCACTGTTTTCCCTTGTGTCTGACGGAGAATATGTTCCAGTCAACTGGATTTACGGTCATATAACCGCACTTCTCGACACGTTTGAGGATCACAAGATGTGCTGCGTCGGTCAATTGATGCCGCATGGACTGTGCATTTGCATGTCGATCGTGGAACCACTTTTGTAGCATATTCCGAATGAACTCTGCCAATGTCATCAGTGGCAGTTGCCGTGCGAATCTTAGGCATGAGTTTATGCACTCTGCAACATTTGTGGTCATCAACCTGTACCTTCTTTAGGGACAGTGAACGCGGGACCACTTGTGTGGACCGGCATCAATGGCATAATCGTATGCACCCTTGTGCAGCTTACGTAACTCCTCCATGTGGCGATCATACTGGATTTGCCTGTACGACCTGGCAGCGTTATCCATTATGTCGGCAACATCCTTTCTGTGGAATCGCTTCTTCATATTTTTACCAAAATGCCAGCAACATATGGTATGGGTTGCATAAGGGAAAACTTTAGAAATCCCTGCTTCAATGCTTGCATGACGATCGGAAATGAAAACCAGATCATCTATATGACCAAGGGCACCTCTCAAGCATTCCAAAAACCACTCCCATGAAAGGTTGTTCTCTGAGTCACCGTACCCAAAAGCAATTGGATACACCTGTTCGTTTCCATCTTGTGCAGTTGCCACAAACATTGTACCACCGAATCTTCCCTTCAAATGGGTACCATCAACTGCAATCACAGAACGCATACACCTCCGGAAACCTCTAATTGAGGACCCTAACAACATGAAAAAGTAAAGGAATTTACCATCGTCTGCGCACTGTAAGTCTGTGATTGTGCCAGGATTTTGCTATTCCAGAACGTATGCAAAAGATGGCAGCAGCTGGAAACTTTCTTCATGGGTTCCATAGGTCAATGACAATGCATATTGCAGGGCATCATGTGCCTTACTGTACATGATTTGGATGCCATACATTGTTTTCATATCGGCAATTACGTCCTTCGGACGCATGAGACGACCATCATGTTGTTGAAGTCTAGGTGCAATGAGTTCTCCGATTGTGACTGCACTGGCTTGTCTGTGGCGATGGTGAACCTCCTCCAAAGGACAACTGTGTTCATTGACAAAACTTCTGACTTGAAAGTAAGTCCCTTCATCTCTCCTCACCGCTCTTAATTTCCACGAACAGTCATCAACGATGCAAACCAGATGTAATGTTGTCTTATTGGACCTTTTCACCTTCCATTCAAAGTTCTGCCGCATCGCAAAATCGCCAACTAGCCTCTTCAAATCCTTTTTACTCGGAAAAAATTGACCTTTATAAATCATGGTTGTCGGTTCTAGCGCTGCCAAGGTGTTGCTTCTACCAGTACCAAACGAGTATGAATCTGCTCCCGGAATAACCCAAGTTGTAGCATTAACAGAATCAGATGTTGTCACATTATAACGGACCTCGGACGTCCCTGGCATATCTGGTGCAGTGCCACTACCTCCTTGTACACGTCTACCACGTGTTTGCATTTGTGCAGGCTCTTCATCCACATTTTGCAGATCATCAACCTGTTGATTATTTGCCTCATTATCCACCTCATTGTTCAGCGCATCGTACTGCGCATCATACTGCGCATTGTACTGCTCAATTCGACAACCAAACACATCACCAATTTGAGGTTCAACTGCAGCTGCATGGTTGACTGCAACCTGTGGGACACCACACATGTTTCCCACACCTTCGCTGCCACTCCTTTGGGTGTACACTTGGTTACTACCGCTAAAGGATCCTAATTGTTGGGCATTTTCAAGAGGAGGAATATCATTCCCTACCATATCGCCAGCTGTCCACTCAGTTAGACTGACACATACTTGAGGGATCACTCGATCTTCCCCTAGCATAAACTGAACATCGTCGTCATTCCTTATAAATGTGCGACACGTACTGCCGGGAACGATTGATATTGATGACAAATCAACATTGTATTTGTTTACATCATAGTTCACAATAGTTTGTACGATCGCCACCAATTCTTCGTAAGTCATATTCTTTGACACATACATTCCCCGGTTATCAGATCCAACAAACCTCTGACTTCCATCAGGTAACTGCTCCCATCGACCGTTGTAAGATATTACTATTCTAACCCGATTCATGACGCTATCAAATTAATAATCACAAACCATTAATAAAAGAAAACACATCAAAATGGGGTGAAAAGTCACGGGTAAGGCAACAAAAGTCACGGGTAAGGCATGAAAAGTCACGGGTAAGGCATGAAAAGTCACAGGTAAGGCAACAAAAGTCACGGGTAAGGCAACAAAAGTCACGGGTAAGGCATGAAAAGTCACGAGTAAGGCAACAAAAGTCACGGGTAAGGCATGAAAAGTCACGGGTAAGGCAACAAAAGTCACGGGTAAGGCATGAAAAGTCACGGGTAAGGCAACAAAAGTCACGGGTAAGGCATGAAAAGTCACGGGTAAGGCATGAAAAGTCACGGGTAAGGCACACATCAAACATGAAAAGGCTCGGGAACAGATCTATGGAAAACTCTCAGAGATCCAAAAATGGCTTACGGTTTAAAAAATAATCAAAAAATACTCGGAAAACATATGAAAAGGAACAAATGAAAATGTTAACAAATTAAAACAAGAAAGTTCAAGAAATTTTACCTTATTTTACTGAACCACGTCACGTCTGGAAGAAATTCCAGAGAGAGAGAGAGAGGTAACACGAAGAACAAATTCCAGAGAGAGAGAGAGAGAGCTATTGTCAGTTTTTTTAACTGTCAGTTTTTTTTCTTGAGTGTGGAGGACAGAGAAAAGTACAAAGAAAGGGAATAACATAAATCATTTAAGTGAGGGCAATTTTGGTAGTTCACCATAATAGGTGCCTTTTAAACTTAACTTATTAAAGTACTGACAAAGTCACCAACTCTCTTTAAAAAGGTGACATTTCTCACCAATTCCACTGTATTTTATACCTCAAAAATCAACTATAATCAAATTTATTTAATTGCTTTACAATTTCCAATTTACTGTAAATAATCAGAGAATTATATTTGTGAGAAAATGATCACCACCTTGTTACAAAGATGAAATATCTCTTTCAATAGTTCCTAATTAATAAATATAAAATTCATATAAAAATATTTAAATTATCATTGTACCATTAATATATTTAAAAAATAATTATTTATATACTTATAATTTAACTTTATAATATTCATGTCAAACTAAATTAACTTATAAATATTTTTGAACCAATTTAAATAACAAGCGAGTAAAATAAATTTATCAAAACCATAGTAACAAGTAACAACGTAACCAAATAATAAATATATAATAACACAAGCTTTAAAAATAAAATTAAAACATTCAATAATTTATAATCATAAAACCTAAAATCTTGGAAGTTAATAAAAATAATCTTAATGTTCAAATCGAAAAATTACGAGTAAACAAACTATGTAGAGTAAAAAATAAGAACACCTCAAAACAAGATGGATATTGCATAATGAAATAGTACAAAAAGTGTTAATTTGTTCTAATGAGTACCTAATAAAAATAAAAATAAAAATACATACATACATACGTGTATATATAAATACAATTTTTCTATTGTCAGTTCGTCATAATATAAAATATATCAAAACGAAAAATGTGGACCATTATATTTACATAATTTGACTCAAAGTGTATGCACTTGTCGAAATTTCTCCATAATCTATGATCCACATTTTTCGTCCTAATATATTTTATATCAGGACGAACTGACAGTAGAAAGACTAAATATATATAGTCTTTCTACTGTCAGTTCGAACTGATATAAATATATCAGTTCGAACTGATATAAATATATCAGTTCCTTGCATGTGAGCCATTGGATTTAAATGCCTTGACTTGGCTGCATGCACTTGTCAAAGCATCTTTTAAATCCAATGATCCTCATGCAAGGAACTAATATATTTTATATCAGTTCGAACTGACAATAGAAAGACTATATATATAAACGGATTTATCTACTATATAGTTCATGTATTGTTGCGAGGGTAATTACAAGAGGATGTTATTCCTTTTAGTTTTAATTTCTTATAAATTTTCAAATCTTTTGTTTTTGTAGACATTTAGATTGAAGTCCAATGATTGAAAATTAACCATGTAATTATACAATAACTGTATAGTAGTTGAACTCATATATAGACTAGATTAGAAAATAATGTATCAAATCATAAGTAATTAAAATACTAAAAGAGATTGATTTTGTCTTGGCAAAAAAATATATATGGAAGAAAGTTATATTATTAATAAAGTGGAGGTACCAGATTGCAATTATCATATTTATACGACAACGTCATAGTATGTTTATAATGAAAATTATGTTGAATTTTTATTGGCTTGGGGCCATGGCCCCTATTGGGCCCCCCCTTTGCCTTCGCCCTTGCCCCTTAAATCCTAAATTTGTAATATTTCGAGAAAAAGGAAGACACCTTATTTTCATATATATCCACAGTAAGAAAACCCGAGATCACCGGTATATAAATTGAGTTCTAAACATTTCTAGTAATTTTGGTGCTAATTTTGTGGGAACATTACCAATTTAATAACTTTAGTTTATGATAAAAATGCATTTAAACACCAACACAAAAAAGTCTCACACTTTTTTTCAAGCCATTCGTCGGAACTTATTATTATTATTATTTTTATTTTTTTTTTGTAAGAACTCAATCGAGACTTGCTACAAGTCTTGGTTGAAACTTGCAACAAGTCTCAATCGACTTGTTGCAAATCTCAACCAATCGAGACTTACAGCAAGTCTCAATTGAGACTTTTTTTTTTTTTAATATATTAAGTTTAATAAGTCTCCACCAAAGGGTAACACCTTTGGCCAAGACTTAAATTAATCTCGACCCGAAACTTATTTTTCTAGAAATTATTTCAATTTTTTTTTTTTTCATTTTTTATGTTACTTCACTTTTTTTCTTCTTCTTGTTGTCAGTTCCTCTTCTACGTTTCAAATCACTTACATATTTTAAAAAATAAAAATAAATAGAAATATATAATAGTATTGGATGTCACGATTCAATAGATTAATTATTTAAATTGTAAAATTATCGAATACTATATAAATCATTTCTCAACAATATAAAAATCTAATATATATAATCGTGGGACTCAATATGCCAAACGGACAATACCTTAAAAAAAATGTGACAGAATTTAATTTCAGTCTAAAAATATTTCATGATCAAATCGCCATAACAGTAGGTAGTATATAAAAGAAAATGTGATGTGAAATGTTGTGCACGTTTACAAATTGGAAAATTGTATAAACTATTTAGTCTTTTTTTAACTATTATAAATTAATTTCAAAGGTAAGAGAAGGAAATATATATCTAACTCATGATCTCTTTATTATTCAAGGAGATTAGCCACCCCAAATACCATCGTAAACTCTTTAATCTTAAGCGTTTAGAAGAATATTTAAGTACTTACCACTATTCCAAAAATGCTTATAAACTGTTAGCAAGGAAGACACCTTATTTGGACGGACAAGGATCCTCTCCTCACCTCACCCTTTCCTCACCTTTTTAAAGCATGTGATTGGTTGTTAATAAAGTGTCAATCACATCTTAACAATTCATTTATTACAATGTTTATGTATCATAAGATTAAGTGAGGTGAGGTGAGGAGAGGATCATTGTCCTATTTGGACAATATGAGGTTGCACACCTACACGGCTACACCATGAAGTTGTGTCCCCCCTTAAATCCTGAATTTGTAATATTTCGAAAGAAGGAAGACACCTTATTTTCATATATATCCACGGTAGGAAAGCCCAAGATCACCGGTATATAAATTGGGTTCTAAACATTTCTAGCAGTTTTGGTGCTAATTTTGTGGGACCATTACCAATTTAATAACTTTAGTTTATGATAAAAATGCAATCAAACACAAACACAAAATAAGTCTCGCACTTTTTTTTCAAACCCTTGGTCGAGACTTAATTATTTCTTTTTCTGTTTTTTTATAAGAACTCAATCAGGACTTGCTACAAGTCTTGGTTGAAACTTGCAACAAGTCTCAATCGACTTGTTGCAAATCTCAACCAATCGAGACTTATAGCAAGTCTCAATTGAGATTTTTTTTTTTTTTTTTGATGCATTAATTTTAATAAGTCTCCACCAAAGGGTGACACCTTTGGCCGGGACTTAAATTAATCTTGACCCGAGACTTATTTTTCTAGAAATTATTTCAATTTTTTTCGTTTTTATTTTACTTCACATTTTTTTTTCCTCTTCTCGTCAATTCCTCTTCTAAGTTTCAAATCACTTAGAGCATCTCCAATGCAAGCGTGGCTTGTGAAAAAAAGAGATGTCACGTAGGATAAATAGACGTTATGTTAATAATTGTGTCTCCAATGCAACCATGCATATTCAACCTCAAACTGACGTGGCAAAAAAAATGTTAGACATTGTCAACATGACCGTCCACTTTCAGACGGTCTATTGCACAGCTATTTTTTAGATTGACTCAGTAAATATTTAAAACTGACATTAATTTTTCATATATTTTTTGGTAAGGAAATAAAATAAAAAAAAAATAGAAAAAAAAAATTGGACACGTCATTAAAAAAAATTGTGTTTTAGACAAAAGCATTGGAGACCAAATTTTAAATTGATTATCTATCAAGTCTATTTTTATGCCACATAGGAAGCACGTCTCTTGACATTGTTACCATGTCAATAATTATTGGTATGCAAGCCACTTTTCCATTGGAGATGCTCTTACATATATTAAAAAATAAATAGAAATAGAAATATATAATAGTATCGGATGTCACGATTCAATAGATTAATTATTTAAGTTGTAAAATTATCGAATACTATATAAATCATTTCTCAATAATATAAAAATCTAATATATATATATATATATAGTCTTTTTATTATTAGTTCGAACTGATATAAAATATATCAGTTCCTTGTATGTGGGTTATTGGATTTAAAAGATGCTTTGACAAGTGCATGCAGCCAAGTCAAAGTATTTAAATCCAATGACCTGCATGCAAGGAACTGATATATCTTTTATCAGTTCGAACTGACAATAGAAAAACTGATATATTTATATATATTGTGGTTCTCTCATAAGAGATCCCTTACTTTTAACATATAGTAAGGACCTCTATAAAATCCAACGATTTGAATGAATTTTGAATTTTTTTTTTTTTTTATGGATAATAAATTCAATAAAATCTATTTGTAAACAAAATTTGAAGATTTTTCTAGAAATACAATTTTTTTTTTTCATTTTTCACATTTTTTGCCTTGTTTTCTAATGCTTCATATTCAACAAAATCAGTAAAAAATAGTTGTGGCGCTTGAAAAATTTTTAAATTTTGTTTACGAGTAGATTTCAATGAAATTATCAAAAAAAATAAAAAATCAAAATAAAAATTCATTAAAATAGACATGTCTCTTAAGGTGAACGGACATGACTATCCTAGAGAAGGGTTGCCATGGCAGCCAATAGCCACCTTAAACTGCCGCCAGAAGGTCTATAAAATAGACATATGACAGACCATAAAATACAACTCGAAATAGAGAAGAGCGCTTTAGGAAATCACTTGATTTAGTTCGGTTTTTGTGATTATGATAAGAACTTATAAGAGTGTTACGGCAGTCCAGGGGTGAAGCTGGGATTTCGGCTTTGGGGAGGCCGAGACCAAAAACTATATTCAATTTGTTTTAGAAGTATTACAATAATTCAAAGTTTTTTTGGGAAGGGGGAGGACTCGAACCCGCAACCTCGTGGTGCAGGTGTAAGGGGTTTACCATCGAACCAACCTCATATCATTTATTCAAATTAACGCTAGACAAATATATTAATATTTAAAAACTAAGTAATTAAAAAAAAAATGTAATAGCATCTAGTCTCATATGTAATGGTATATCAAATAAATTAATAAATAAAATAGACACTAGCTTTATAAATTAAAATGGAACTCGTCGCTCTTTTAAATCCAGCCTAGATTGCCAACAAGGGCGTAGCTTAGCTGATAGATGGACGAGCTTGGGGTTTGGGCAAATGACTTACAGGTCAGCGGCTCGAATCTTACCAATGGCAAAAGCTTTCAAAAAAAATACCTGATCCCGAATTAATAGATATTGTCAAAAAATAAATCCAGTCCAGATTTTTTATAATGGTCAAGAATGGATTGGAATGGACCAACTTTAATATAAGCTTGATGAATTTCATTACGTTCAATGATGGGATACTCCCACATTTTTTGACGTAATCCTATGTCACGCTCTAAAGATTTATTATCTTGTTTAATATCATTTGTTGGAGATTCCGTTGATTGATTTTCAGAAGCCGGAATATTAATATTAGATATTGACGAAGATGAATTGGCTTCTGAGGTTTTAATTCTTTTGAAAAATCACTACAAGAAAATTGACCTATAGTGACAAAAAATATTTGTCACTATAAATGAAGAAATTGTCACAAATTCAATATCACTACAAAAAAAGGTGTCTATTAGCCACCAACTATTTTCGACGGCCATAATTACCGTCGGTGATTCAACCTTTTTCGACGGGCATTTCAACACTGTCGAAAATGATGAAAAAAAAAAAAAAACCACATTTTCGACGACAACCACATTTTCGACGGCACTATTTATGCCATCGAAAATGTGTCATTTTCGACGGCATTATTTGTACCATCAAAAATGACCCACATTTTCGACGGCACTATTTGCACCGTCGAAAATGACCCACATTTCCAACGGCACTTATACCGTCGAAAATGATGAAAGAAGTAAAATCACAATTCCGACGGCCTAATGGCCATCAGAAATAGTCGAATAATTTGGTACTATTTTTTATATTATTTGTTACGGTATTGTCATGAAAATATAATTAGTTAAATATTATAATATTAATTAATAAATTATAATGGAATATATTTATGTATTTGATAATTTATAAACTACAAAAATAATAATAAAAATGATCAGTTATAGGTCGATATTTTAAATGCACCACAATAGGTACTTTTTTTTTTTTTTTTTTTTTTGTCACTATATTTTTTATTGAAATCACTATATGAATTTTTTCACCAAGTATTTTGGTTCAAATTTAAAATATCAATTAATTAAAAAAAAAACTTATAATTTGTGATGATCACTAATAAGAAGTCTAATCTAAAGATACATCGGGCTAAATTAATCGAGTATGAAATATAGCAAAATTATTTGTAATTATAAGAATATTTAGTTATTTTTAATTATGTTTACTAAACATGACTATATTAAATGCTCCAAAAAACTTTTTTAAAAATTATATCTATTTGTATATTTTACAAAACAATTAGAATTTTTTTTTTTTGGAATAAGTTTAAATTATTAATTAATAAAAATTATTAATTTTTCACTAAAATGTTGATTATATATAAAAAATAAATCAATATAGATATAATATGCATTACCTATTAAAATATGTAGTTGTAGCAAAATTGTAAAAACAAGTCATACTTTTCTATCAGATAAGAGAATATATTAATAAAATATTAATTTTAAAAACAATATCAAAACATATTATATGATATGCAATATATAGATTCAATTGAATAATGTGTAAAATATATCAATAGTTTATATATAAATAGTATGCAAAATATATCAGATATAAATTTATAGCAAAATGGTAAAAGCAACACTTACCATCTTCAAAGTCTAGGGTTCAAACCATGTAAGTTGCATGAATTATTTGGGATTTAACAAAGGACTTGGTTGATCTAAGGGTTCCCTAAGAAGGGTCTAAGAGGTGATGGACCATCAAAATTACAACTAATTTTGACCATTTTTTATTACTATTATTGATGGTAAAAGACTGTCGAAAAAGGTGGTATTTTTGACGGCTCGTCGCCAATTTAATACTATTACTGACAATCATTTTCATTTTTTACAAAGGCAATTACCGTCGAAAAAAGTGGTATTTTCAACGGCCCGTCGATGAAAGTTTATTTTCGACGAGCGTATTTCCGACGACATTCGACGGCCTTTTCCCGTCAAAAAAGCGTATTTTCAACGGCACACCACCTTTTTCGACGGCATTTAGCCCTCGCTGATGACCATTTTTTTTGTAGTGTATTGTGACAAAAAAAAAAAGTGTCACTAATAATTTGTCACTTTTGTCCCCGTCACTAAAAGTATTTGTGACACTTTTTTGGTACTTGTCACAAATCATAACTTTTAGTGACACATTGTCATTTCTAGTGCATACAATTTGAGTCAAAGTATGTAAATCTAATGGTTCACATTCTTTGTCCTGATATAAAATATATCAGGACGAACTGACAATAGAAAAATTATATATATATATGGTCAAGTACTTTTAGTGACACATTATCACTTGAGTGCATACACTAGAAGTTTTGACAAGTAGATTTACAAATACTTATCAAAACTTCTCCATAATCTATGGTCTACATTCTTTATCATGATATATTTTATATCAAGACGAACTAATAGTAGAAAGACTATATATATATATATATATATATAGTCTTTTTATTGTTAGTTCGAACTGATATAAAATATATTAGTTCCTTACATGTGGGCCATTGGATTTAAAAAATGCTTTAACAAATGCATGTAGCCAAGTCAAAACATTTAAATCCAATTGCGCATATGCAAGGAACTGATATATTTTATATCAGTTCGAACTGACAATAGAAAAACTATGAAATCAAATGAGAAATATAGGGTCTGTCCGGTATCATTTTCCGAGGCCGTTTTCGTTTTCATTTTTTGAAAACGATTTCGAATACGCGTTCATTATCGTTTTTCATTTTATTTTTAAAAAACAAAAACAAAACCAATGTTAAAAGTGAAAATTTTGAAAAACAAGTTTTAGATGTTTTTCGTTTTGTTTTTCACTTTAAATAAAAAAACTTAATTTTTTTTTTTTTTTCCTTTTTTTCTTCTTTTGCTTCTATCTGCTTCTATCTTCTCAATCGTCACTCTTCTTCTCCTTCTTCTTCTTCTTCTTCTTATATTTGCTCCTCCAAGGCCAGAGGAGGTGAGATCCTCCTCCGGCGACGCCAATCTGGACCACCGACTGTTGCCCGTCCTCCCCCTACTCCATCCGTCGCCGACCACCACAAATCCCATCATATTCTGCCCATCTTCTCCATTGAATCCAGCAATTTGACAGTGTAATTTGGTGGTGGAGAGAAAGTGATTTGATGAGATGATGAATGTATGTGAGTTTTTTAATGGGTTTTTTATGGATTTTTTTTGTTGATCTTCTTTTATGCCCAGAATTTTTTTAAGTGATTTGGTGAAAAAAAATGGCAGTGATGACAGATTTGATTCATGCTTTTATGCCCAGAATATTTTATTATTATGATTTTTTTTTTTTTTTTTGAGATGAATTGGTGATGATTGGATGGATGGAGAAAAAAAAAAAGATAGATATCAATGATGATTGAATTTTTTTTCTTTCTGTAAATAGATCGATCTGGTCTTATAAATTGAGAAAAAAAATAGTGATGATGTTTTGGTCTAAAAAATAATAATTAATATTTAAAAAAATTAATGCTAATATTTTAAATTTTTTCTTTGAAATTTGAATGTAATTTTTATTTAATAATTTTTTTTTTTTTACTTAGTTGATAATTATTTGGGATGAATTATTATCAAACTTTGATATTTTTCAAATAACCTACTAGACGCATTTTTAGTGTTTTTATATTTGGAATCCAGGTTTCAGAAATGCTACTAGACGCATTTTCAGAATTCGAAAATAAAATCAAAAACACTGTTTTCATTTTCATTTTTATTTTTGAAAAACACCTTAATGAAAAACGATACAGGACGCACCCATATTTTCTTCTAAGTTAAAGATAAAATTGGACATTTCTTTATTTATTATTATAATAATATTTTAATTTAAAACTAACCTACTTGCATACGATTACGAATACATACGTAACAAGGTTCAACCTTTTAAAAATAAGATTCACAAATCACAAGTCATGACAACGAATTGTATATATGTTTTTGTTTTAAGAGAGAGAGAGAGAGAGAGAGAGAGAGAGAGAGAGAGCAAAGTCCACCAAAATCTTTGGGGAGAAGGTTGGACATGTTATGGCATTTGATATTTATATCTCTCACCATCAAGTCCACCCAAATCCATGACATAAGAATATCCTTTAAAATCTAGTCCTAATTGAATACACCTTGATTCTTTTAGACATTTTTAAAGTCTCAATTCAATACACCCGGATTTAGAAGGATTCTTTAAAAGTCCATAGAAATCTGAATTGAATACCACTTGATTAATATAAACTCTTTTAAAGTCTTTAAATGTCCGAATTGAATACACTAGGATTTATAATGTCTTTAAAATATCCTCAAAATCCTAATTGAATATACCCCCTAAAATAAAAATCAAAACTCACGGCCGAAAGGACAACTACCTTTAGGATATATAATATATTATATAAAATCAAATGCCTTAGTTTAAACTTCTGAAGAAAAAATAATAATAATAATAATCTTTGGGCCATGGCCCCATGGCCCCCTAATTTTGTCCCTGCATGCGACTAACAGCTTCACAAGAATGTTATAACATTTTACGAAATCTAATTAACCTCGTATGTTTAAAGTGCAATTACTGAATAAAGGAATATAATAATGATATATGTATATATGTCCTATACGCCAGTATCTTTTTCATCGTCATCTATGGAAGCTAGCTTAAACAGTTAAACTCCATTTTGATCGAATACGTAAAGGATAATTCCAATCCTACTTGTTTATTATAAAAAATATATAAATATGTGGAAATCTTATCTAAACAGTGAAATGGTGGCCGGACCTCATCATTAGGGGCATCATCATCATTCATCAAGAAGCTTTCGGTTCCATCCCTCAAATAGTCAAATCTATTATACTCAAATGAATTTGCCAATGATAATCAACAATATGATCAACACGGTCATGAATATAATGCCAATGCTTTCTATTTTTTTCATCATCCTAAATTATATTTCTTCAAAGGTTTCTATACGATATTATGATCTACACACAGAAAAACACTTTTCTTTTCATTTTTTTCAAACCTTTGTTATATATGGGAGGACCCATAATATTAGCAAGAGACAAGACTCAAGAGTCAGTACTACAAAAACAAAATGGTTTTTGCCACTGAAATAACCAATAAGTTGCAAAATCTCTTTTATGTCGGCAAATGATTTAAATCTACTATAAAATTAAAGATTCAAATTTTTTAATATTTATCACGTATTTATAGCAATATCTTATAGTATATGAGTCGATAGATTTTGTTTGGACAAGGACAAACGATCATACCTGGCTTTAATCCAATGGAGTGAAGTAGTGACTCTTGCAACTTTTCTAAAATTAAAAAGAGCTTCAAAGTGGTAGAAGACGTACCCATGAATAATATGTACATATGAATACTTACTAGAAAAATCATATACATGCGTGTCATGTGTGTGCAACGTTGACACTTCTTTTAAAATTTGGACTTCAGCAACTTATGTGATGAGTATAGAAAAAATGGTTCGACGCAACTACAATTCAATAGCTGAAATGTAGTGTCAAATATGATTGCACCAAAGAAAGGCGTTTCTATTTTTTTCTTTTGCTTTCAATAATACTCTAATAGTCTAATTTGGTTCATGATCTTATGCTATTGACAGGTTTCGCTAGCCGATCAACAACCGAAAGAGAGAGTTCTGTTGGACAAGTAATTTAGATCACAACAGGACATGAACGCAAAATAAATTATCAAGTTTGTATTCACTTAATCGTTTTTTTTTTTTCATTTTGGTTAATAATCACGTCAATCTGTTTAATAAATGAGTTGTGTCTAGGTTTGTATTAACAGGTTCGGGTTGACACGATTATTAGGATTTAAAGGGTGAAACAAGTTAAAAGTATAAACATATATACTAAATTTGAGTTAGCTAGATTAAATGCATCAGTTGACATAACACAGCACGGCATGAATACAACCCCTATAATAGATGAGTTATGCAGGTCGTGTGGTATATTACCACTTGACTAAATGAGTCATGTCTGAGTTGATAGACCTAACATGATTATTTTATCTTTGTATTCTAATTGAGTGAAAAATAAACAAGTCGTGGTATCACATTTGGCCAAACCTAATATATCTCTCTCTCTATATATATCCACCCAAATTGCTATATCTAACTGTAAAAACAGTTATATATACTACAATTTAATTGATGAAAACCTTAGTGTTGGAAAGGAAATAATTAATGTGATTAATTATCTATATAAGTTGGATTCTATTACGTGGTAGATGAGGTCATTATGATATAGCAAAGCCAAAAGTCAGAAAGCTTTTACATCCACTCTAATTATTTGCAAAGTCATGATGAGGTGTACTTAATTATAAATTGATTTGTAATTAAAGGTTTATAATCTAGTGCAGCCGGTGAGAACAATTTTGTCATTTTCAATTAATCCAAATATTAATCACATATAAGTGCCAAACTTGACCATGAACCAATTTACTTGAATCAATTCTATATAATCACTTCTCTTCAAAAAAAAAATAATAATAATAATAAATAAATAAATAAATAAATAAATAGATAAATAAACTCTATATAATCACTTAAAAACCTTCCAAGCCTATTATTTTTAGCACCCGTATCTTTTTGTCTTTCTTAATTACATGATATAATCTATTTAAAACCCACATTGATTTGCATTATGTTTAGCTGATTGGAAATTGTTATTATATTGAATAAAAGTCAACGAGTTTGTCAGAGACTTTTGGTTAACTATATACTGTGTGGTGACTCAAATTTAAAACATTATCAAACTGAATAAGCGTTCCTTACCACCAAACAGCATTATACGTTGTTAAATCTTACCTTGTTCTAAAACTACATTTTACAATTTGATTTTATTTAAGGACGTTTTCAAATTCTTGTTATTATCAAAAATCATTTCGAAGTTCGTATCTTAAAATTTTAAAAAATTTATATTAATATTTTAATACCATGAACCTAATGTACTTCAATTTAATCATTTTTGCTTCCTGGAATCCACTTTGCTTTCAAATGACACATTTAAAAAATAATAATAATACTTAAAAGCTTATAAACTTAGAATAATACTACTTTGTCTAAATTTGGTGTCCAAATCTGGTGCTCAAATGATGTAGTAATACTCTCGTCCATTCATTTAAATCAAACAAATCTAATACAATCTAAATGAATGGACGAGATTGTTGCCACATCATTTGAACACCAAATTTAGGCAAAGTAACATTACTCATAAACTTATTGTAATTAACTTATCAATTAATGCTGGCGTATATAATACAATACAAGGAAGACAAAGGTTCCACCAGGAAGAAAGCACAATTGACCAACAGAAGTGTCGACGTGTCGTCACATCACAGAATGGATTGCTGACTTATCAGCATCTCTATGAACCTGCTTGGCTCTATTGGAGTTGACCAAAGCAAAGACTCAATTAATAATTGTTTTGACTTCAATTAATTAACTAATTAAGTACTTAATTTAATGATATGCTTTGAAGATAAGCACTTTGACACTTCATGCTTTTAATTAAGCATGGATTTAGGCCACTAATCTAATATTAATTTATTGGCTTTGAAGATTGAAATGCTGTTAAAAATAATTACACTTTTTGAAAACATTCCAAAATATTTAAATAAAATTTTGTTTTGTTTTCAACTTTCTTTTGTCGTTATCAGTCTTTAACTCTGTATAAATATTATCATTTATCATCTATTTTTGTTTTATCATAACAAACTTTCAGACAAATGATACTAGCAATCTATTTTATTAAGGGGAGTGCTAAATCCACTCTCTCATAGCATCTCCAACAACCTCCCTTAAAAACATCTTTTAGCTTAATTAAGGGAGTATGTGTATTTTTACAGCTCCAATAAGTCCCTAAATAGCTCCCTTAGAGCATCTCCAACAGTCTACCTTGGAGACTCCCTTAAATAAAGGTGGATGTTGTTGTAAGGGGCCATTATATGTGCTCCAACAATACTCCCTTAAATGGTCCCTTTAATAATTTATTATTATTATTTAAATGTTTGATGTTGTGGAATAAATATTATATGGAGTTTTTAAGAAATAAAATAATCTTAAATAGGTGGAGCCTACTTTAAGGGGGTCTAAAAACACCCCTTAATTAAGGGAGTGAACTCCACTTGAACACAATTAAGGGGGTCATTTAGGGAGTTGTTGGAGTTGTAAAAATACACATACTCCCTTAATTAAGCTACATACTCCCTTAATTAAGCTAAGGGGTGTCATTAAGGGAGTCTGTTAGAGATGCTCTTAATTGTGTTATGGTGGAGTTCACTCTCTTAATTAAGGGGTGTTTTCAGACCCCCTTAAAGTGAGCTCCACCAATTTAAGATTATTTTAAAGTGGGCTTCATCTATCATAATTGATAAACAATATCTAATATTTATTAAACATAATATCTAACATTTAAATAATAATAAAAATTATTAAAGGAGTCATTTAAGGGAGTATTGTTGGAACACATACTTCTTTAATGGTCCCTTGCAATAACATACACCCATAAATAAGGGAGTCTCCAAGGGAGATTGTTGGAGATACTCTCAACACACTCTCTATTCTTGTGTTGATATGTGGACAGTAATAAATGTTTTACATTAAAAATCTAACCTTTATAAATAGCCTACTTTTTGATTTTATTTACAATACAAAACATTCATAGATTGTCCTTCTTCTTTAACTTCAGCAAATTGTTATTTAATTCATTTTTTTTAAATAAAAAAAATAATAATAACAGGTCCATGTTGTTAGACTCTAATACTCTGCAACTTCTCTTCTTTCTACTGAACTTGTGTTTACAGATCTAAATTGAATTGATCAGATATTTCTTTTTACCAAATTTTCATTACCAAACATCACTGGTTAACTTGATGATTGTTGTATAGAATAAATAATTAATCAAAAGAGTTAGAATTAAATAATTTAAAAATATATTATAAAAATTTAATATAAACTGAAAGAAATTAAATAAATGGTACATCGTTCATGAACCAAAAGAAAATTGCAAAATATTTATCCGAAAACATCATAAAATACTAAAAGAAATTCTCTTTTTTCAATTAAAACTGTATTTTTCCATTTGAGAAAGCGCTTCTAACTTTTGAATACCTACAAAACATATATAAGGAAAATTAACAAATTTTAATATGAAATGAGAAATATTTTTTATGTCACTGTTCATGTTACAAACCCAATACAATAAAATTATTTAATATTAAAATCAATTAAAAAGTTACTTGGATACAATTGTAATAATGGTGAGAAAACAACTTATGTTTGAAAATGGTGAGAACTGCACAACAAGTATTGAAAACGAAATTCAAATAAAAGTAGTTAAATATAAAAAATTAATCCAATACAATAAATTTATTTAATAAAAAAATTTTACGTGATAGAGCTGTAACAATGGTGAGAAAGCAATTTTTGTTTGTAAATGTTGAGAGTTGGAGTTAACTCAGACCTAATAGAACCGTAGAAAAAAAAAAAAAAAAAAAAAAGTTGTAGAGTCATAGAGTAACAACACAAACCACATACCTGATTTTTTTTTTTTTTTTTTTTTTTTTTTTTTTTTTTTTTTTAAGTTGATATTAAATGAAGAAGGACAATCTAGGAAATTAGCTGGTGGTTTATGTTGTAAATAAAATAAAAAGGTAGGTTATTTATAAATATTAAATTTTTAATGTAAAACATTTATTGTTGTCCACATATCAACACAAGAACAAAGAATGCGTTGAGAGAGTGAATTTAGCACTTCTCTTTATTAATTACCACTTATAGGTAATTATCAAATAAGTTCTAGATTTCTTTTCTTAATTTTTTTTTTTATCAAAATCGTTCTCATATTTTCATAAGTATGAAATCTGACTTTTCAAAATAACCAAATTGTTCTTTCTCTCTGTAAAAACTGACAAATAGTCCTCGCCTGAACCTCAAATTCAAGGTCATACCCATGTACAAACTTTATGATTGAGTGGGCAAGGCTTGACTACTGAAGTCGGGCGTCCGAATAGAATGGCAAAACGCCAAAACTCAAACATTAAAATAAAAAATAAAAAATTGAAAATTTGCATATAAAATAAACTGATGAATAGCCCAAGATGTTTTACCATACGATGATTAAAAATATCCAAATTTATTATGTTACACATAGACCATTTATCGGACATAACCCATGAATTAGAATTAAAAATAATATATGGGACATGAACTATGGCGGATCGAGGGATTTTAATAAGAGAATCTGTCATCCGATCCAATCCAATGGATTTTTAAAATGTTGATTTAATCCAATATAATTATACCTTAAAATTCGACCCAATGGATCATATTGGATTTGATTGCTTTCTGCAAAAGCGATTCAAATCAACTATGCAAATTGAATCATGTATTTTTTTTTAATGCAAGTCCAAGAGAACCCATATGGATTTTAATAAGAGAATCTGTCATCCGATCCAATCCAATGAATTTTTAAAATATTGATTCAATCCGATACAATTATACCTTAAAATTCGATCCAATGGATCGTACTGAATTGGATTGATTTCTGCACAAGCGATTCAAATCAACTATGCAAATTAAATCATGTATTTTTATGACCGGATATAAAGACATTATCAATTTAATGTATCAACATATATATAAAAAAAAAAAGAAGGGTAATTTATCAAACATCAAGGGCTAATCAGGGAGGAGAGGTAACCTGTCCTCCACACTATAAGGTGTACCATTTGAGTCGCCACTGGGGCCGATAAAATCATCAAAAGCAATGTCTACATCATCCGTTTCACTACTGTCTCCAACTACATCCAGCTTACTCTGGAAGGGAAGAATGCGGAGACGCGCATCAGGCTCTTTATCAACTCGTTCGAATTGTAGCTGGTATTTTCGAATGAGGTCCATCTGAAAGGACAAAATGTAGGGTGCCCTTGGGAGTAGCTCGACAGGTTCCTCTTTCGGAATTACTACCTGCTCTATGGCTATTCTTGCCTCCTGTAAGATGGAGAGCTACTTTACATTTTTACAATGTTTGAAGTTGAATTGCATGTAACGGCGGTAGAATGCTGCTGGCTATATATGGGATATTCATATACTGTATAGCATGGTTTGATCAACTAAGTTGAATGTTTTAGAAATTTCACAACTTATTAGAACATTGTACCATAGTTACCTCGAGGGCATCAATCTTCTCAGATGAATTTATCTTGTCTTCGGTTCCAAAATCTTTCAATCCATCTGTACGATCATCTATTAATGACCGTAAGGCCTTTGTTATCTGCACAAATGAGCTTGTCTACAAGAAAAGCAGAAAGTTTCATGATTGGAGAATATCAACAAGAAGAACCTACTTTAAAGTAGTGAAAAAAAACTTCATTAACCTTTGTGACATATATAGGTATTTCATGAGACCTAGCTGCAGCTTGAATGCGGGAATTCTTCTTGAGCCTAGACTGCAAGCCAAGTAGCGCATCTGCTTCACTGATGTTATCAGTTAATTCAACGGCAGCATCCATTTTCAACTGCTTGATTCCTTGTATCACGCTTGACTCCAAGATCTAGAATAACTCCTAATTCTGTTAGGGGGAGTACAGTTTCTTGTCACCCATAACTACTATAAATTCCAACAGTTAAGAGTTGGATGGGCTGTACATGAGAAGGAAAACATAGATAAACGTTAACATGAAAAGGGGGCGGGAGGGGGGTTTCATTGATTTATTCACAGCACAAATTTATAATAATTATAAAACAACCTTTAAAAGATCCCCAGTTTCTTGCTGTCAAACGTTTAATCTAAAGTCTAAAGTCTACTTTATCCTAAACTCATCAAAAGAACCAGAAAAACTGTCTTAAGCATAACCAAATACATAAAAAAAAATGCCAGAAACTTCCATCAATCTGTTTCTAGCAACAGAGAATCATAGGAGATACTCTACATTTTCTTCACTGTTCATACGAAAATTGTCTTGAGATTCCTTCCCATGCCATTCATCATCTGAAAACAGCACTTAAACTAAAGTGTCCTTTATTGGTTGCAATATTCCTAATAAATCAATCCCAACATTTCCAATGCCCTTCCGTGATCCTAACACCATAACCTCATATGCCCTCCTGTCCCCTCCCCCTGCTTCATCACTACAACCAATACCCATGAACTACTCATCTCAACACCAGACTTTCATTATTATTCCCAAGCAATGTTCTAATAAGAACTACTTACTACCATGTTTCCAAACACAACTTGGTTGATCAAAAATGATTCAAAAATCTCAAAATGGAGAACCTTTATGAAAAATAAGCTAAGCTATGTAGGCATCTTTTCTACGACTCCAAAAGACTTGGTAACATACTTACAAAAGCAAGCCTTGTTTTGTACAATGCAGATATTCCCTGCTGTTACACTTGTTACTGAAAATTAAAAGAGAGAGTTGTAGATGTGCAAATATGGCTTCTGCAGATTCTTTGTTCTGACAGGTTTCTTTGGCACACAGAACTGAAGAAGTTTTTTTTTTTTTCTTTTTTCTTTTTTTTCGAAACTAGAACTGAAGGGTCCTTATATAAGTAAAATAAGTCCATCAAGAAACACAGATAATGTTATATGGCTGGCATTTCAGGCACACAAGAATACAGCACTCTTTCGGTTATAAGCACACAAGTCATACACATACCGAAGAACCATATATATAACATTGTCAGGTGTGCAAAACTATACTCTATCTTACCTTTTACGATGTCATAAGAATCTAACAATAAAACATAATGAATTAACTTCATAAAGATGACAATCAATATTGTAGAAGTATAAGGCAATGATTTCTTACCCCATAAACATACAGGTGAAGTGGCAATCCTTCGTCCAAAGAATCCTCTCCTGTGTTTGAAGGAAACTCAGAACTGAACTCATTATGGCTGATTCTTTCTTCTATCATCTCCGGACCATCCTCAACCATCATTTCATCTTCCTTGTCAGAAGAAGGGTCAATCGAAGTTTCTTTTTCCACAGTTCCATCAGAGTGCATCTTGCGAATTTCAACATTTGGGAAACGACCTTTGGAGAAGAGAACAATAGCAGCAAACGAAAGGACAGGTATATCATCACTTCTTCAAACAAAATAATGAAAATGAATATGAAACATGAAACTGCAAACATTTTTATGTTCTTAAATAAAATGAAAATATACCTCTGAGAACAGCATCAACTGTTGCTTCAAGACTACGATGAACTCGCAACTCAGTCTTTGAAATTATCTCCACGCCACAAGTAAATGTTGAAGGCCCTTTCCTCTCCAGCACTGTTTTCTGGCCACCCCTCCGGTTTGCTTCTTCATCCCCTAGTGTCACACTCTGGAAAATATAGCATGTAGATTAGAGGTGTATGGTATTGGATAAAGAATGAAATGAAATACCTTACAATTACTTTCTTTTTATTTTCAAAACCTGTGGGTCCTGCTGTACATTCAGCTAACCACAGGGGTGGAAGAAATATTCCCTACTGCTAAAGGAACAATCTTTAAGACAACCCACAAAAAAGGCCTTCCAACCCAAGGAAGTGAAGACAATCTGATATGTCAACAATATAACACATACACAACCAGATGATGTCATTTTTAGAAACAATAGAACTGTTATCCCAAATAACTTAAAAACCACTTTAAACTATGAGAAAGCGGGGAATTGGTCTGATGTTAGATTATGTCCAATCTACTTAAAGACTGAGTACTTGAGCTCCAAATAAGAGACCATATGAAGGATGACATCCAAGGGCAAGGAAGCAGGCAGATACTGACAGGTTGACTGCAGTTTTCTAGTTGTTTCCTTTGCTTCTATATATTTTTCCTTCTTTTTTTTTTTATACTAAATTTTCATGGTGGACTCTTTCTAGGGAACTAACTGTGGGTTTTCCCAATTCCTCAAAGGATTTCCATGCAACTTTGTTCTTGGGAAATTGAGAATGATCTTTAACTACTAAGGAAAAGTAAACGAAAAAACACAAAAAACCAAAACCAAAACCAAAAAAAATAAAATAAAATGATATTCACAGCTTTAATTGGTTATGAATATGTTCTTTAATTCTTCATTAAGATGGTAATGATGGTAATGATGGCAAAGTAATATGAAGCTATTGCGGCCCAACCCATTTTTGGAACATAGACACATACAACAATTAAATGGTATGTAGCACCTTCTCCCATTTGAACATATAATACCATGTCAGACAAACTAATGCTTGTGAGCCTAGCAGTAGCACCATTCAGGAAACAAGCTATAATGTAGTTTGTTGTACTGTGAGATTGTCACCGCTCAAACCACATGATATCTAGGCATTATCCCAACATCCTTCTTGAAGACTACAAAATAATTTAGAGCCTCTGTCTATGAACTAAATGCAGTAAACCAATTATATATAGCTATGTCAATATCTCACCTGTACTCCTCCAACAAGCATCTCCAGTGAAGGATTCATTATCAAATTCTCTATTGTTACTCCATGAGCAGTGGCAACTAGTTGAATTCCACGTTGTGCGATAGTGCTTGCTGCCATTGCTTCAAGTTTTGTGCCAATTTCATCAATGACAATGACTTGTGGCATATGATTTTCAACTGCTTCAATCATTACCTGAAGCATGTAAGATTATAAACACAAAAATTATAATAAATGTTCATTTAGAAAACAAAACAACATAATATAGATAGCAACTATCCATTTAACTATGACCATGCCTCAAACCATATGCTAACATGTCATATAATACTTTTCTGCTATGGTGTGGGGAGGGAGGGAAAGCACATTAGGGCCTAGTCGACTAGTCTTCACCATACATTCATGCAAATAATGAAAAATCGCATGGTACAATTTAAATTGAAATCTCCATTTAACTTTGCCTTACATTACAGTTAATATAGCAATAATCTTTTCAAGTTTTACAAGATATCAAATTTCACACTTTGCATTTAATAGGCCCAGCATATGAAAGCACAATTGAAGTTTCTTTCTAAATTTATCTTTATCATTCACGTTTGAAGAGTTCATACTCTTTCATGACACAGTAATTTTCTAACATTTCAGAAAATTACCCTAATACATTACCCTTGAATAATTGCAACACCTCAAATTTTCAGTTGTTAAACCTTCACTATAAACAGAGGTGAAAATCATTTCACCAAAGAAAGCGGCTCAAACCGTACACATCTGTCTCATACCTTGTGTTGCATGTCAGTGTTTGGGACTTGCATCCGACGAGCATTACCTATTCCTGCATGAGGTATATCACCATCCCCACCTATCTCATTAGAGGTGTCAACAATCATCACACGTTTATTGTAATCTTTTGCAAGCATTCGAGCTATTTCCCTGCAAAAGTTGAAATTTTAGGTTATCCTACAGGCTACAACTATCCCAATGCACAAGGGTCAGCTAGCTGTAGTATTCATAGCAATTTGGTTTCACATCTCAGCGTTAAAAAATAGTTACCTGCATTCTGACACTGTCCCATTCTTTTATAGTGTAAGGGTTCTTTATTCCAGGTGGTAGGTCAAATAATCTTATACTTCTCGAGTACTATAAGATATGGTGAGGCAAGATAATATACATAATACTGTATCCAAGAAAGAAAGCTGTATCTTGGTGTTACTCTTAAATTCCTCTCTTGTCCTCGGGTAATGATCCCACTTTAATCTCAACAGGAAATGGTTTTTTTCCCCTGAAATCTCCTAATGTAAATGAATCAGACTTATGTCATAAAAGAGTTCATTCTAATATTCCCACTATCTTAAGACATGCCTCTAGGAACAGAAAGTTATAAAGACATTTTGTATCAAGCTTTGATTTAATAGTGGCAACTGGCAAGAAATGTGAAAACAATCGAAGACATTTTTGTAAAATACATCTTCGCAAAATTGGAACCAGTAAATGATACTAATAAGTATACACTTATAAAGGCTTAACATAAAATTTCGCTAAATATAAAACAAAAAGGAAAGGAAGTTTCAAATATCACATAATTTTATACAAGTTTTCTAACATAAATTTGTGAATGCCAGATTTCACATTTCAAACTCAACAAGGACATTGAAATATATGATCTGCATAATTCCATTTCCTGCTAACAAGCATCATATGCATCAAATTTTAATGTTTTATATGTCACATCAATGTGCAAACCTCTGTCTATTCTGACATTGCAACTGGCTTGACTCTAACAATGAGTTCGAATTTCAGAGGGTTCAATATATTCAGCTGAATCGGGAACTTTTAAGAAAATTTATGAAGGATCCAAATTCATTTAACTTACAACTGCATGTATGCAAGATTATAACATTGAATCTTGTTGTATTGGCTTTTGGAATGGTTTGAAGAGCCTCTTCAATTAAAAAAGCTCTTTTGAAATCTATTGTGCATGATACCGAGGTAGAATAGTAATTTATGGTAAAAATATACCTGCTCGGGCAGATGATGGTACTTGGATAACAAAAGCCACTGCCCACTGGTACAGACACAATGGGCATAGACATGACCTCATTCAAGTAAAGATGACAGAAGAATTCATTTATCAAATAAATTAATAAAAACAGTTATTAACGTATGCATAACAAGTAGACCAAAAATAAGATGGGCGAACCTGATAATCGTGGTTTTTCCCACCCCTGGAGGCCCAATGAGCAGTAAAGAAGACCCATCTTGAACCAAATCTCGCAGCAAATGAGCACTTCCTGATATTGCACGACCAACACGACAAGTTAGACCAATAATTGCACCCTTCCGATTCCTGATGGCACTAATCCGATGTAATGTCCTACTGATGCCCGCTCGATTGTCAATGGCAAAATCACCAACCTGATAAACACAGTTCTAATGAGTGGAAAGCATCATAATTCCTTATGATTCATCAAAATATTACATGATATAATCTTCAGAAAATTATGCAATTGCAGTGCAACTGAAACGCTGATAAAGGTACTCATGATGGAATCAAAGACATTTAATCCTTTTGAAACTATATTATAAATAAGCACAAGAATAGTAGGATAAGTTCAAACTCATATAAATTCAAGATGCATCTGAACCATGACAATCTCTTTCCATTTTTTTAAGGCTCAAAATCTACCTTCAAACTCTTAGCCCTTCTCAGCATCAAGGTTATTTTATTAGAGTATTTCTCCAGCTGGGTTCAGATTAATCGTCAGCTACAAATTAGTTAAGTCTATAACCTACAAAAAATCATTGAAGGATGTGGAATTTTATTGTCTAACAACAAGATCAAGGATTTAAACCTCGAAATAAATATATTAAAGGGATTGTTTTGTTGGCCAGATGTAGCACTTGGAAGTGAGAAGTCCTAAGTTAGAGGCTCCCTTATCGGCCACCACACAAGGTTTCATGATTGGTGTGGAGAACTTAACATCATTCATGGGGGTTGCAGGATCTGACACGAACTCAGATTTGAGCCATATGTACTCTGTAGCAAGTTAAACAGTTGCCTGCATTACCCAAATCCCTACATTACATACAGGGGTCTATTATGCTAGTCCTAGTCCAATTGTAGTGAATATTTTACTTCGATACCAAATGAAAACGAACCCTTTAATAGAACCCCTTAATAGAATACCAGCTTGCAAGGAGAGGGTGGGTAAGAGTCTTATACCCGTGACTAATCCAATACTTAACCAATGTAGGATTCGATTACACACATAACAGTGATAGCCACTTGACTGAATCAATTATGTTTTTCATTTAGTAACCAAATAATATAAAATCTTAAAAGAAACAATAAAGAGTCAATTAACAGCACATACACAAAACCCCCCAAATCCCATCAAACCTTGAACTAAAAACTTCAATCAAACACTTGTTAGGCAAGAATTCAAAGAAACAAATTTCACCTGAGACGTGGCATGTTCAAGATCCTGGACAGTGATCGGACAATCCGATATAACAAAGTCTCCGGACGGAAATCTAGCCAACGGTTTGCGACCCAAATCCATCACCACTTCCATCAATTGATAAAGCTCCGGGTGCTCCCCAACTCTGCTACGCATCTCCTCCGGTAAGAGAGCCAAAAGCCGACCCAATTCGACGTCAAAATCATCATTCAGCGAGGAAGAAACTGCCGAATTCGAAGAAACAGAGAATTTTGATGGAAACCCAGAAACCTTTTTGGTAAAACAAACTGGGTTTAGGCAGAAATGAAGAGAAGAGAAATGGGTTATAATACTTTTGGATTGAGGTTTAAACAACGAAGTTTGTTGTTTGAATTGGGTGGTTAAAGGAGGCGTAGTTTGAAAGAGAGAAAAACAGAGCATCTGTGGATTTTGTATGTGTTTGGCGGGAAAATTTGGTCTTGTTTTAACGGCCTCTAAGCTCTTCGTCGTTTCAGGTTTAGCAAAAGTGAATCTACAAAAACCGATTATATGGTTTTTTGTTGTACATATATTTTCTTTAAAGAGAAATATAGGATACTGTGAGTCTCTGAGTGTGAGGTTGGCAACCACATATTTGGGTTTCGTTGCTTTTGCCTTTTGTTTTGTGTTGTGGATAAAAGAATAATTCTCTTCCTATGCTTCACAAAAAAAAATTCATATTTCTTTTACATGCAAATATTGTGACTTTTGTCGAAGGCTCCTTATTTCGGTGGCCGGAAATTTCACGATCTCCATTAACCCAACAAATTTCAAGCTTTGACATTTGTATGTATTGTCCAACGATTACTTATAAAATTGTAATAAGTGTGCTCGTGTGAGCAGGGGCGTAGCTAGAAGAAAAATTGGGGGTGGGCTAATCTAAATTTTGAAACCATGAATATTGAAATCGCCGATTTTGGTTTCCATCATGTGTGGGCTTATAGAATTCTAATTTTGGTTGGAATGGTCTCATGTTTATGTATGCTCTTCGAAACTCATCTTATTAATTAACATCGTACATCCAAATTGGTTTTCGTAATCCCGGGTCTCATTCAAAAGAAGAATAAACTTTTTCGAATTCAAGCCTTTAACATTTAAAAGAATGTGACTCATCAAAATCTCTACTACTAGTAGGACCATTGCTTGTTGATTGGTTCCCACTTTTATTAAAAAAGATTGTATAGTTTGTTGTTTACTTGATTTAGAAATATGATAAAGATTTGAAATTATAACCTACGATAAAAAATAAAGGGTACGGATATTGACACCCATAAATATGATAAGTACACCCATATTTATAAGTACACCCATATTTAAAATTTAAAATTAAAACATTACTATAAACACTCATCTTAATACCAATAGTACCCTTATTTAAATGAATGTTTTCATTTGAATACAATTTATTTATAAACCCTCTTAAGTTATTAACACACCCAATTTCACAAATAATAAATTCTTAAATTTCTTCAGGCTCAAAAAAACAGTATGGAAAATTCTTAAATTCTTAAATTTCGACACTTCCAACTTCAAGTACATGAATAGCACAAGCCACTAGAACTCCCAGAAAACCTTAATTAGCCTCCCATTGTTTTACTTTTTTTTTTTTTCCGACAAAATGGGAAGCCCTATTTACCACAAGTGAATTTTTAGAAAAAAAATGCAGAGTGAAAACTGAAGATGTGATTCACATACCACACGACAGACACTAAATATTAATTCCAAAAGCAAACCAATAGAAAATGAATATTAGAGTAACAAAATATGCCCTAGTTGGACTCTTGGTCATCGAATTTTATTATAAAACTATGATTCTGAATAAGTAAAAGAGTTCTCAGCACATAATACAGTTAGCATGCAGCAATTGCACAATTAGAGAACGATCATATCAAAGAAGCAAAATATTTGACAGCAAAAAAACAGAGAAGTGGTATCTAAGCACGAAGGGAAAAATGAGACAGATCGTTCAAGTCTTACTAGAATCCCCATCAAAATAATTCATTTATATCTACATATCATTTCAAAATTGTGTTTAATTTGCCTCTTGCAGCATTCAAATTCGGTTTTGTGCTACTTTTTACAGTAGTGTAATCTTAAGATTTCATCACAAAGTATCATTTCAATATTAACTTTTTTTCCCACTGCAAAACTAAAATCAAATTATAAATCAGCAATACTTGGAGGAGGAAGTGCTTGTTTAGTCACTCTAGTCTTCTGGACAGGAAGAGCAGTCTCTCTATTGGGAAGAGCAGCTTCTTTGCCTGACTGTTGCAAACCCTGCTCATGTAAAGCATCAGCATTATGCAATAAACAAACAATATCAAAATAATATGCACATCCATTAATTACACCCATATAGTTGAAGATATGGGGGTTATTAATAGGTGCATATAGTATTTGGTTTAATTTTAATTAAATTAATTTGTCCTTTTTGGTAACTTCCTTTTGGGATATTTTCGTAATTAATTTTTTTATTAAAATCCGGGTGTACTTATCATATTTATGGGTGTCAATATCGGCACCCAAAAATAAATGACATAAATAAACATTTAAAAACAAAGAATAATCTTTAAAATTTATTATTAATTTTTACTGCAAGTCCAATAAAAAAATCATCATAAATTCACAATCAATAAGCTTAGGCTTGACATACCATCACAAAATTAAAATTCAAAATAATTACCATTTCTATTAATTAATAAATTCAATATAAAAGGGAAGAAAAGAAAGAAAATGTATTTTATAACAATTTGTTTGGGCAATTGGGCTAATAGGGCTGTTGGGTTTTCTTTTATTATGTTTAAAGTTATTGGGCCTTTAGTTTAAAAATGAAGATTGAATTTTAGATGGGTTGTCTGCAACTATTTCATTTAAACTATAACAAATTTGTTATAAAAAAAAAAATAATTAATTCAAACATAGAAAAAAAAAAAATTCAAAAAACTTGGGTGGGCTGTAGCCCACCCAAGCCCTTGAAGGGCTCCGCCCCTGCATGTGAGGGAAATCTGATTAGATATTATTGTTTAACATTTTTTGATTATAGAAATAGATATTCAAATCGCGCTGTAGTGTTTAATATTGGTAGATGCCTTCTGACCCGTTTAGTGTCAAATTTGAATATATATATATATATATATATTTATATATATACATACAATTTTTCTATTATCAGTTCCTTGCATGTGGGCCATTGGATTTAAATACCTTGACTTAGCTACATGCACTTATCAAAGAATCTTTTAAATTCAATGGTTCACATGTTAGAAACTAATATATTTTATATCAGTTCGAACTGATAATAGAAAGACTGTATATATATATATATATATATATACAGTCTTTCTATTATCGGTTCAAATTAAAAAAAGATATATCAGTTCCTTGCATGTGGGTCATTGGATTTAAAAGATACTTTGACAAGTGCATGCAGCCAAGTCAAAGTATTTAAATCCAATGGTTTACATGTAAGGAACTGATATATCTTTTGTCAATTCGAACTGATAATAGAAAAATTGTATATATATATATATATACATTCTTTCTATTATCAGTTCGAACTAATAAAAGTTATATCAGTTCCTTGTATGTGGGCCATTGGATTTAAATACTTTGACTGACAAGTGCATACAGCCAAGTCAAAGTATTTAAATCCAGTGGCACACATGCAAGGAACTGATATAACTTTTGTCAGTTCGAACTGATAATAGAATTTTGTATATATATATATATACAGATTTTCTATTATCAGTTCCTGATAATAAATATATCCGGACGAAGAATGTGAACCACTATATTTACATATTTTGACTCAAAGTGTATGCACTTGTCAAAACTTCTCCATAATATGTGGTCTACATTCTTCGTCTTGATATATTTATTGTTAAGACGAACTGACAATAGAAAGACTCTATATATATATATATCAGTTGTTACATTACATAAATATGTATAAAAAAAATAGTTCCTTTTTGTGTCATACTAGATTAATTAAGTTTATGGAAATTTAATATGATATATGATTATTGTTCAACGGGTTCTAAATTTTGTTGGAATCCAAAACATGAGAATGACGACAACGACGACGATGACAATAACATCAACAACAAAAGAAAAAAAAAAGGTGGTTGGAAATTGTTGGAATCACTAGTGAGTAATATAATTAATGGTGTAAATTTAGGCTGAGCCTAGGGGCCTGGCCTGGCTAGGCATGAAAGGAAGCGTGCCGTGTGAGGCCGAGCTTCCCGGCACAGCCCACTTAGTCGTGTGCCTAGGCCCAACAGTACTATTGGCCCCACCTTTTTTACTGTTGCAATTTTTAAAAAAAATTTTAAAAATTTTCAAATCCCCCCTATTTACCATTTTACTCTCATTTCCATTTCTCTATAAATACCCATTCCATTTCCAAATATTTTACTCTCCACACTATCTCTAAATTTCCATTCTCTCTCTAATCTCTACACACTCTCACACTCTCTAATCTCTAATCTCTCATATAATTAATTTAATAATTCTCTGTCTCTACTCTTTAATCTCTCCACCAAATATTTCTCTACTCTCATTCTCTCTAGTCTAGGCATTCTTCTACAAAGTACAAACTACAAAGGTAATTTCTTTTTTATTTAAATTTTATTATTTATGCTTAGTGTTAGGGATATTTTTGAAGAGTTTGACACGTCATCAAAAAAGACAGGAATTATGGAACACATTGATCCACATTAGCAGAAAGTCAAAGCCAGGCCACGTCATCAGCAGGTCAACACACATCACATGACAACACCACGTTCAAAAGTAATTAAAGGCCATGAGACCTATTCGCCAAGCACAATTCCAACCTTGATACACCACATCAACTCAAGATCACGCTAGATATAAAATCTCGGATTTATCTCTCCAAGTCATCTCCAACAAAGAAACACAACAATTATTTCCCAAATCAGAGACTTCCAAGTTGGGAGAGATTCCTTAATTCAATGAATCTCAATCACAATCACTTCAAAGCTCCTAAACGGGAAATAATTTCTAAAATCAAGAAGATTAATCACTATCAGGAAATTAACTCTCAAACAAGCATGCAAATCAGAATATTAGAAGATATGATCTCCTCAGAATCCTGCGAAGATATGATCTCATCAATCATTTACTTGCACACCAAGGATTAGGGCAACACCTTATCACACTTATAAATACACTTGTATTATTCAGAGTTAAGGGACAATTATTCTCACATATTACACAAAGGAGAAAAAGTACTTGAGAGAGAGTATTGAGTGTTTAACAATATTATTCATAGTGATATTCTTTCCCTCGCCGTCTCCGGCAACTATGGTTTTTTTTCCCTGTCTTAGGGTTTTCCACATAAACAGTGTGTTATGTGTGATTAGTCTTTATTTTCTTGTATTTCTACATTATTACCATTAATACAATTTGTTGTATGTATAAATTCGCCAAACAGACACGTCACCAAAGGAGTCAATAAATGATGAAGAAAAGGTTGCCACGTCACTCGTTGATCGGGTCAAGGGAGAAAATGTGGCCAGTCAGTATGTCAACGTTCTTAAATCAATAAAGTCAAAGGTGTGGTCGCCAGAGCTAGATATAAACTCACCAAAGGTAGAAACGTGGTCGCTGAAGGATAAATACCCAGGAGTGAAGGTGCTCGCTGCATCAGCATACTGGGCCAAAACCGACTCGGCAGAAACACAGAAATAAACCCTAACTTCTAGAAGACCCATGTCAACAAGGAATCATAAAAAGGAAAAGAGATAGAGCATATCCGGATCCGTGACAACATGGGAATCCTAGTACGAATCAAAGGGAGAATCCTACCACCAACACGGCTAAAAGCAAGGGGAAACCCTAATTAACATGTATAAATAGAACCATCTATCTGATGAGGAAGGGGTTCGAAAACCTAGAGAGAAAAGAGCAATTGTATGAGAGATCTAAGTGTGTAACAAAGCAATAGGCCTAGTATTATCTTTCTGCCCTCTGGGGCGCCGTGGTTTTTTCCCATTCAAGGGTTTTCCACGTAAAATTTGTCTCTTGCATGCATTGATTATTTTCTCGTTTTACTTTGAGTTTATATAATTGTTGAGTGTGTGGCAATCCAAATTTCACCGTCAACAATTGGTGCTAGAAGGAGGGGGACTCTTTGAACAAAAACTTCGAAGAACCCTTGCGAATTGAAAAATATGAACAACGACAGTGACAAAGATGGTAACTCCAGCAGAGATCTAATTGTTGAATCAACCGCGCCGACAGGAGATAGGGCGGTGACGATCGGGGAACAATCGGCTGCAACGCCAATAACTAGGGCGGTCGACCCCGGGGTTTTACAGCACTTCCAAACTACATTGGTAAACTTAATCAGCGAGGCTAGCAAAATAAGGCTTTCACTTCCCATAGGATTGGGAGTTTCTTCTCCCTATGAGTTAACCACTCCTGGAAACCAGCCGCCCGAAAGACTGCGGTCGAAAGTACACATTGCAACCCCTGATGCTCAAGCAAGACAATCCATTGAAGAGACTCCTCAGGACCACCCTGAGGATTTCGAAGGGAGAAAACAAAGGAAGGGAAAAGGTGTGATGAATGAAGAATCTAGAGAGGAGCGAGACCAGATGCGAACACATGGGGTCAATTCCAGTGACACGTACCAAAGGAACCGGTGGAAACACCGTTTGATCTCGTCTAAAGATAGGAGTCCTCGTCCGCGAAGGGAATTACGATCCAAAAGAGCACGGAGGAGAAGATCCGAGAGCACAGAAGATCGAAGGAGCCCGGATGATAGAGGCAATTATGGAAGAATGACAATCAAGAGCAGACTCGATCCAGCAGGAGAGCCAACTAGTCAGCGAGATGTCACCCTACAAGAGCTATCAAGAAAGGTTTCAGTGATGGCACGAAGGTATGGTCGCAACGTATCTTCGGATGATGAGTTAGATAGCCCATTCGTTGAAAACATTGCTCGCACCCAATTTCCAGACAGATTCAGAATGCCAACCATCGAGCAGTGTGAGGAAAACAGGGATCCGAAGGAGCATGTTCACCAATTCCGTAATATTATGGCCAAGTATTCATCCAATAACGGACTGCTATGCCTCACCTTCCCGTAAACATTCAGCGATCTCGCCTCCCGGTGGTTTGGAAGACTTCCACCCGGAAGTATAAGCAGTTTCTCAAACCTCAGTAAAGCATTCATAAGACAATTCATGGGGAGTGTGCAGAGAAGAAAGTCACTCGCTTATCTATCAAACTTGAAGCAGGAGCGCAATGAGTCGATCAAGAAGTATCTAGCAAGATTCGGGAAAAAGGTTGCTCAAATTGAAGACGACAGTGATGTAGCTGTTATCTCTGCTTTCACCAATGGGTTACAAAGTGAGCGATTATCCTTTGACTTGCGAAGAGATAGAACAAAAACTTATGAGGAGATGATGGAAATAGCTGGTGACTATACATTGGCAGAAGAAAAAGAAGTAGCGCAAGGGGGTAGCTACGTACATGGACATAAGCCTGACTCAAAATCAGAACATAAGGATGACAAAAAGATGCAGTCGCGTGACCGCTAGGGAGACGAGAAGGGCCAAAAGGGACATCTAAGAGAAAGCAGAGGAAACGCTCGAGCCAGTAGGTTTTGAGGAAGGTACAACCATTACACCCCTTTAACTGACGATCATGAGGAAATACTTTCTGTGGTAGAAGACAAAGGACTCGCCAAATACCCTCGGCAACAATCAGCAAATGCCAGGAGAGATACAACTAAATACTGCCGATTTCACAAAGATCATGGGCATGAAACTTCAAAATGTTTCCAATTGCGTGATCATATTGAGAGCTTAATCAGAGATGGGCACCTGAAAGATTTTTCTTTGAAAGGAGACATGCATGGTGGTCGCTAGGATAGCCGCCAAGGAAACAAACAAGAAAGGAGGAGTCCAAGGAGAAACAGCCCTAACGCCACTATAAACACCATTTTTGGCGGGCCCCATACTGGGAGAAGTAATCGAGAAAGGATGTCAGAAGTCCGAGAAGTAATGTATGAAAGCAGAGGCATGGAGATAAATTCTGTGCAAAGAAACCCCAAGAAAGGAAGAGAAGGACATGACCCCATAACATTTACAGCAGAAGACTCAGACGGAATTGATGCAAAGCCTAATGATGCAATCGTAGTAGGGGTTCGAATAGCACACAGGGATTTCCTTCAGGTAATGATTGACAACGGGAGTTCAGCTGATATTTTAAGTGCTAGGGTATATGATGAGTTGCGACTGGATAGAAAAGATCTAGAACCCTTCCATGTGCCGTTGAAAGGTTTCGGGGGCGCAGAAGTAAGGTCATTGGGAACTGTGAAGCTACCGGTGAGGTTTGGTACAGCACCGTGCTGGCGAACAATCTTGCTAGACTTTGTTGTAGTTGACATCCATAATTGGCCGTATAATGATTTGCTTGGCTGACCGTTTCTTAACAAAGCTCGAGCCGTCACTTCAACCCACGCGTTGAAAATAAAGTTCCCTACAGAATTTGGAGTCGGAGAACTAAAAGAGTCACAGGAGATGGCTCGCCGCGCCAACCTTTCAATCTTCAAAGATAAGGCAGGGATGGAGACCTTAAGCATATTCGAGGTAAACAAGGAAGTGCAGGAAGATAATCCAGAAACCTTTGAATTAGACCTAAGGGACAAAGTGAACAGAGAAAAAGAAGAGCCAACTGAGTCGATTGTTCTAAACAAAGCAGAACCGGACAAAACAGTTAAGATCGGAGCAAGGCTGACTGAACGAGTTAAGAGAGATGTGACAAACTTGTTGAAAGAGTACAAGGAGATTTTCGCTTGGAGCCATGAAGACATGCCGGGGATCGATAGAAGCGTGATTTCACACAACCTGGCTGTAAACGAAAAATGTAAACCGGTAGTGTAAAAAAGGAGAAGCTTTAACCCAGAGAGAAGTGCGGCAATAAAAAAGGAGGTGTCCAAGTTGCTCGCCGCAGGATCAATCAGAGAAGTTAAGTACCCGGAATAGGTGGCGAATGTAGTTCTAGTGAAAAAGAAGAACAGCCAATGGAGGATGTGCGTCGACTTCACCGATCTGAACAAGGCCTGCCCCAAGGATAGCTTTCCGCTACCAAGAATTGACCAGTTGGTCGATGTAACAACCGAACATGAAACGTTGAGCTTCATGGATGCATACTCAGGATATAACCAGATAAAAATGCACAAGCCAGATGAGGAGAAGACAGTGTTCACCACAGATCAAGGGTTATACTGTTACACAGTCATGCCATTCGGCCTGAAGAACGCTGGAGCAACTTACCAGCGCTTAGTCAACAAAATGTTCGCTAGACAGATAGGAAGAAATATGGAGGTTTAAGTTGACGATATGCTGACAAAAAGCATCACAGCAGATAAGCATATAGATGACTTGAGGGAGACATTCGATGTGTTGGTTAGGTATGGAATAAAGTTGAATCCAGTAAAATGCGTGTTCGGCGTACCATTTGGAAGGTTTCTCGGATATCAAGTGCATCAAAGAGGAATAGAGGAGAACCTTGAAAAATCCAAGCATTAGCAAAATGGTTTCGCCAAGAACTTTGAAGGACGTCCAAAGACTCACGGGGTGCCTAGCATCGCTGAGTAGGTTCATAGCTAAATCAACAGATCGATGCCTACCATTTTTCAAAGCTCTAAAGAAAGGAAAGGGAGTCGAGTGGAACGAGGATTGTGAAAGGGCTTTCCAAGCCTTGAAAGATTACCTCGGGCAAGCACCGCTGCTATCAAAACTAGAAACGGGAGAAACACTGTATATGTACTTGTCCGTCTCTGAAGTAGCCACAAGTTCGGTGCTGGTAAGACAGGAGGAGGAGGTCTAAAAACCAATATACTACACCAGCAAAGCACTGTTACTAGCTGAGACCAGGTACTCGCCAGCCGAAAAAATGGCACTCGCTCTAATAATAGCAGCAAGGAAGTTAAGGCCATATTTCCAGGCTTATAAAATCGGAGTATACACCAACTACCCACTGAAATTAATTCTGCAAAAACCAGAAGTATCCGGTCGATTAACGAAGTGGGCGATCGAGTTAAGTGAATTCGATGTAGAGTATCTTCCAAGGACAGCAATTAAAGCCCAAGCGGTGGCAGACTTTGTAACAAAGTTCACCGAGCCAAGCATAGAGATGGCGAGAATGATGGTGGAGCAAAATAAGAAAGTATTCAAATGGCAACTCCGCGTTGACGGGTCGTCAAACACGCACGGCAGCGGGGCAGGGGTAGTGGTGTCAACCCCGGAAGGAGATTCAGTCGAATGTGCCTTGCGTTTTGACTTCAAAGCTACTAACAACCAAGCTGAATACGAGGCACTCATAACAGGATTAAAGGTTTGCACAATCCTAAGAGCAGATGAGGTGGAAATCTTCAGCGACTCTCAAGTTGTTGTCAATCAGGTGCTAGATGAATACCAGGCGAGAGATGAAAGCATGATCGCTTACCTGGAATTAGCAAAGGAGCTACTGGAAAGATTCAAAGAATACAGAATTGTCCAGGTCCCCAGAGAAGAAAACGAGCAGGCGGACGCCTTGGCCAAGTTGGCATCCGCCACAATCAACATCTGGCCCAGAACTATTTCTGTGATTCGCCTGTTGCAGCCAAGTATAGTCAAATTGAAGGAAGTTGGGGCAGTCTTTGGCGAGAGAGACAGCTGGATTATACCAATCAAAGAGTACCTCGTCAATGATGTACTCCCAAGTGATCCATTAGAGGCAAAATGATTGAAGTACAGAGCTACGAGATATTCAGTACTCAATGGAGAACTGTACAAAAGGGGGTACTCAAGGGCACTACAGAGATGTTTCGGGCCCAAAGAAGCAGAAGGTATCCTGAGAAGCATACATAGTGGAAACTGTGGGAATCACTCTGGGGGTGTCAGCCTAGCCCATAAAACATTAAGACAGGGTTTTTACTGGCCAACACTATTCGTCGACGCTAAAAGGGTGGCAGCAAGATGTAATGCGTGTCAAAAAATTGCCAACAACATCCGCCAACCACCTGAACTCTTGCAAAGTATCACCTCGCCTTGGCCATTCGCCATGTGGGGAATTGACTTGATTGGCCCAATGCCAACAGCAGCTGGAGGAGCGAAGCACGCTATTGTAGCCGTGGATTATTTTACGAAGTGGGTAGAAGCCGAACCATTGGTACATATAACAGAAGCAAACACTATAAGCTTTGTGAAGAGAAATATCCTGTACAGATTCGGGATACCAAACACCATCATCACGGACAATAGGACCCAATTCGGTGGTAAGAAATTCAGGGAGCTGTGTGACAAGTATGGCATCAACAACTACTACGCCTCCCCAGCACATCCGTAGACAAATGGCCAAACTGAAGCGGTGAACAAGATCATAAAACACAACCTGAAAGCCAAATTGGCGGCGAAAAAGGGTAGCTGGGCAGATAAATTACCACATGTACTCTAGGCATATCGAATCACAGAAAAGGGTTCAACAGGTGAGACCCCATATTCCATGGCTTACGGAGCTGAAGCTGTCATTCCCGTGGAAACATCTTTCTCTTCACCAAGGGTACAACTCTTTCAACCGGAACTCAACATTGATATGATAAAATACGGTCTGGATGAGTTAGAAGAAAGAAGAGAACGCGCACAAATAAGAAACACTGCATACCAACAGAGGGTAGCCAGATATTACAACTCACATGTGCGTGAAAGGAGGTTCCCGCTTGGCAACTTGGTACTGAAAAGGGTGAACCCAGGAACAAGAGACAAAGCTGCAGGATCACTCGCAGATAAATGGGAAGGGCCTTATCAAATTACAGGCATAGCTGGTCACGGGGCATATCGCATTACTCGAGAGGGTTTAGGCGAACTACCTCGGCCATGCAATGCGCAGTACTTGAAAATATATTACCCTTGACTTTTTCGTTGCTTTTAGGATTTATTTCAACCTTTTTATTCTTAGGCAGTTTTCGTTTTAGCATTTTTTTCTCTGTGGCTATGTTAACAAAAGTTGCAGGAAGTATTCAATAAAGAGTAATTCATTACTGAGAATTTGTGATTTGACTCGCCAGTCACAAAGGGCATTCGCCGTCATACACCACAAACTACCATTGTGTAAAGACGAATTTCATACTCGCAGCAATGAGAACTGGCAAGAAACATAAAATCCCAAGTTATAAAAATCGGTGATCGCCACTACGGGAAAAATAAAATCCCTAGAGAGACGCGAGAAACACCTAATAAAAAATGTACGTGAATCTCAAATGAAGGGAGTCGAGAAAGCTAGTTGAAAACAAAAAAGACAAGCAAAAAGCAAAAGAGGGAGACGTCCTAATAATATGCTGAAACTTGGTGTATGGTCGAATACGTCCTGACAAACACAGAACTCCAAAACTCAGCAATGGCAGCTGAATAAATAAATAACATGTTAAAAACTTAGTGTATGGTCGGATACGTCCTGACAAACACTGAGTACACCAAAACTCAGTAATGGTAGCTGAATAAAGTTATAAAATATGCTAAAAACTTGGTGAAACACTGAGTAAGCCGAAAACTCAGCAAAGGCAACTGAACAAAAATAAAGCTAAAGGAGTTATAAATTAACTTATAAAATAAAAAAGTCATTTACAATTGAAGTTACAAAAAGATATAGATATTTACAATTAAAGACCTAATCTCAACTAGCTGCAGGAGGACCCTCGCTGTCTTCCTCATCTTCAATCTCATCTTCAGAAGGCCAGGTAATTTCTTCGTCCCCATCGGGCATAAAAGGCCCATAATCCCTACCGGCATAAAAGGCCCATAATCCCTACCGGCAACAAGACCCAAATCGGGTTCAGCACCAGAACAAAAAAAACTACCCTTCTGACCAGAGTAGTAAGTGTTGAAGGCACGCTTACTGGAAATTTCTAAATGCATGGGATGAGGCTCAGTCCTGTTATAACGGTAGTGGGCTTTCCATCGTTTTATCTGTTCTTTAATCGAACCCACTCCGCTGGCCATATGTTGTTGAAGAGACCTGTCGAAGCGCCTTAGAGCCTTTTCATTCGAATGGTCCTTCATGGCGAAGAACTTCTTCGACTGCCTCATGCCTCGTTCAAACTCGCAGAGCAAAAGCGCATCGTAGGCAGGGGATCTCTTGAAACGATCAACTGCTTCAGCCTCTAGTACAGCCTTTAAATTGTCAAAGATGAGTTCACGCGAAGACAACTGATTGCGTAAATCCAACGCCTCACGTTTAGCTTTTTCTTTAGCCTCCTCAGCTAGTCGCTCAGCCTCCAAACGGGCCGCGAGGGATTCTTGGCTAGCAGACAACTGCTCTTTCAGTGAGTGAACCTCCTCCTCAGCAACAGACAATTTTTCTTCGGCAGCTATCTGAGCAGACAGATGACCATCTGCAGACTCTCTTAGCTGAGCGAGTTGTTGAGTATAGGATTCTTCAGTAGAGAGCTTCTCAGCAGCCAAAACAGAAGCCTGCTCTCGCAAACGTTTAATCTCCCTGGAAACTTTGTTCCCATATTTATAGTTCTCAGCCAACTCAGACATCATCTGAAAAGAGAAACATCCGAATTAGAAAGTAAATATAAAACACAGATATAATAGGATTGCGGCGAGAAGCTTACCAGAGAGTGGCAGTTAAAGAAAAACTCCATCTTCTTGTTGCATAATTTGCCTTTAACATGCTCCCAGCCCTCGCCAATGTACACATCATTGTTGATCAAATGCGAGCAAATCTCAGTAGCTGAAAAATCAGAAAGAGACACAGTTCCTTCATCGGCTTCAGTTGATCCCACGGGAGGGGCTTCATGAGCAACACCTGAACCAGAAGCAGAAGCCCCAGGTTGCTTCGATGGTCCTGGCCGATCAATCGACTCTGACCGACCAGATGGCTGAGGCTGACTTGAAGAAACATTTGGCTCGCCCATGGCCACTGGAGAAGAGGCCACTCCGGACGGAGAGGCTGTTCGGGGAGGAGTAGAAGCAAGGACATGTAATTCATTAACTTCCTCGGGGGAAGGCACCGCTGCATTTGCCCCTTCAGTAGGACCCTCGTGAGCAGCCGTTTGAGCAGAGGGAGTTTCGGCTAGTACCGGTTCATCAGCACCCTCCTCGTCCGAAGAGACAACATGCTGCACAACCCTTGACGCCCGTTTTGGGAGTCGAGCAGCATGGTCAAGAGTACCCTCAACTGGGCGTTTACCTCTACCGGCTTTGGGGGCCAGGTCACTTGCAGGATCAAGAGGAGTCTTAGAGACATCCACGTCAAAAATAGGGATGTCACTGACCACCCCCCCCCCCCCCCCCCCCACCCCGAAACGCCAACTTTCTATTTACCTTTACGGCTGGGGGTAGTCGCAGCAGGAGTATTCGCAGCAACCTCTGTATGCACAGGAGGCTGTCTCGATTCGACCCCTCCCCCAGTAATATCACCAGCTTCCTCGCCATCTGAGGGATCGCCACCATCTGGGCTAGCAATTCCTTCATTGGCCAAACCAGCAGCATGTCTCTTACTGGCAACCTTAGAATTCTTCACTACCCGGGCTTGCAAGTCACAGACAGTATTGAAGTCACACACTGTAAGAAAAATAACCAAGTGTCACTAACAAAATAAACAAAACAGTAATATAAAAAGAAAGAGCTGACAAAACTTACGGCGAGGAAGCTTGGCAGGTAGGCGTGTGAAAACCCGTTGGGCGATCATTTTCTCCTCATCTAAGAGGAAAGATCTACCTCTCTCGTCCAAAGGAAGGATGGTTGCCGCGGCAAGATGAGAGATCTTTCCATTCAGTAAAACGGGGACTTCCTGGGAAGAAGAAGTGAAGTGCCTAGGAACTTTCTTTACCGAAAAGTTACGGCGACTATTGGCAGGCACATCTTTGACCCACTCGCCACCAGCAAAAAACCAGCTATTCTTCCACCTTTTATTTGAAGTGGGAAAGCCCCAAATGAAACCCTTATTTTTCTCATCGCTGGAAACCTCCACTTGTTCAGGGTTCGCCACATCCTCAGGGATCCAACTCTCCACGGGCGAGGAGAGAAGGAAATATGTGCCACCGTTGCCCGCTTGTCTTAACGTATAAAAATGGTGGATCTCGCGGGGCGTAAGGGGTCCATAATCCTCCAATTTCCACATCAAACACAGGCACATCAATATCCTGTAACTGTTTGGAGCGAGTTGGGCTGGCGCAATCTGGGCCTCCGTGAGGAATCTGGCAATGAAGGGCTGAAGAGGGAGTGTAACCTCGTAACTAAGCATTGCACCGTAAATTACGACCGCATTCTCAGGAGGATTCCATACGGCTCGATCACCCAGTAGAGTCAAAGTCACAACGTCCGGAATGTTAAAGCGACTCTTGTATTTACGAAGTTCTTCCTCGCCAACCACATTAACTTCGCAATCAAAAGAACACGGGTGATCAGCTGTGAAGTGCAATCTATTCCTCTGATGATCTTCAACATCTGAATCGACAGTGGTTTGAGCATCCAGCAAGAACCCTCGAGGAGCCCTAGAAGCTCGTCGTCTACTGCCACCCGGTTTAGAAGACCTCATCATCGTCGGAGAACTACTATCAAAAGATGAAAGAGAAGGAACGTTAGGAACAAAAATTTCCTCAGAGGAAGGAATATAGACAGAAATCGGGGTTGGGGAATCCGGATGAAAATTACGAATCAAGGATTCAATTCGGTCTACAGTACACTTATCACCAAGTTCTAAGGCTTGCATCATTTGATTAAAAAGAGAAGAATGTAAGGAAGGATCCATGGGAACTCACTAGAAAACCCTAGATTCATAGAGATATGCAGGAGAGTTGGTGACATAGAGAAACATGAATGGTCGAGTTCGATGAACCGTCTGGCATTGGAAGACGCAGGAGAAAGGCTATAACAAATACTCAGAGAAACGGGGCGGATAAAAACGAAGGTTCAAACTTTTCTGTCTGCTCTGAGAAAAACAATGGAGGCATAAACGAGGAGTGAAATGAGGAAGAAGAAATGATCAGGCATTAAAAGAGGGAATTTTGAAATTCAAAAAGAAAATCAGAAAAAAAGATATTTAGTTAAGGTGAGCGACAGTCACAATAACTAGCCGCAACAGTCACCACCAAATAATGGACATGTGGAACCTCGGGGATCACCAAGCAGTCAAAATGTATCTTCACCTGTCAAGTAAGTGGAAGCGCCAGAGGTTGTGTGGCTAAAATTAAAAGCTTGCACTGGAAGAATCAACCAATCAATACAACACGTGGTGAAAAGGAAAAAAAGGGAAGTAATTTACAAAATGCGCTGAAATCTTAAAAGCATAGATATAAATACTGTTCGCAGAGGCAAACGAAGTAAAAAGAACAAATCATTCGCTCGGCTCGAAGTATTTATGGGGGTATTGTTGTATGTATAAATTCGCCAAACAGACACGTCACCAAAGGAGTCAATAAATGATGAAGAAAAGGTTGTCACGTCACTCGTTGACCGGGTCAAGGGAGAAAATGTGGCCAGTCAGTATGTCAACGTCTTAAATCAATAAAGTCAAAGGTGTGGTCATCAGAGCTAGATATATACTCGCCAAAGGTAGAAACGTGGTCGCCGAAGGATAAATACCCAGGAGTGAAGGTGCTCGCTACATCAGCATACTGGGCCCAAACTGACTCGGCAGAAACACAGAAATAAACCCTAACTTCTAGAAGACCCATGGCAACAAGGAATCATAAAAAGGAAAAGAGATAGAGCATATCCGGATCCGTGACAACATGGGAATCCTAGTACGAATCAAAGGGGGAATCCTACCACCAACACGGCTAAAAACAAAGGGAAACCCTAATTAACATGTATAAATAGAACCATCTATCCGATGAGGAAGGGGTTCGAAAACCTAGAGAGAAAAGAGTAATTGTATGAGAGATCTGAGTGTGTAACAAAACAATACGCCTAGTATTATCTTTCTGCCCTCTAAGGCGCTGTGGTTTTTTCCCATTCAAGGGTTTTCCACGTAAAATCTGTCTCTTGCATGCATTGATTATTTTCTCATTTTACTTTGAGTGGATATAATTGTTGAGTGTGTGGCAATCCAAATTTCACCGTCAACACAATTATTGTTGGACTGTTGACTTTTCAACGATCCAAAAATCACCTTCAACACTTAATATATTTATTCTTAGGTTTTAATGTTTTATATTAAATATTTATTCTTAGGTTTTATATTTAATATTTATGCTTAGTAGTTTTATTCTTAGGTTTTATATTTAATATTTATGCTTAGGTTTTATTTTTAATATTTATGCTTAGTATTTTTATTCTTAGGTTTTAATGTTAATATTTATGCTTAGGTTTTATATTAAATATTTATGCTTAGTATATTCATGCTTAGGTTTTACTTTTAATATATATGCTTAGTATTTTTATTTTTAGGTTTTATATTTAATATCAATGCTTAGTTTTTAATTTTAATATTTATGTTTAGTTTTTCTATTTAATATTTATACTTAGTATATTTATTCTTACGCTTTATATTTGTTTTTAAATTTAAATTAAATATGTATGCTCAATTTTTAAATTTATATTTTTATGCTTAATTAATGAGTTAATATTTTTATTGTAAGAAATGGATCCTACTTTTCCGAACGGTTTGAACATGGATGATGATGACTTTAACCTTTATACACTAGGAGACAGTGTTACCAATACAGCAACAGGCCTAGCAGGAGCAAGTCCTTCCTCCTCCACACCAATATCACGTCCTAGAGGACCCAAAAAGAAGACATCTAAGGTATGACAATGTTTTGTATAGGAAACCGTAACTTGCCCGGACGGTAGAAAAAAAAAAAAGAATGGTTAGCTGTAAATTTTGTCAAACATTATATAGTGGTTCTAGGTCGGGAATCGGACATTTGGATTGGCAAATGAAAAAAATAAATGTCTAAACATAGATAGGTAGATACTATAACACGGATACAACTACAACAGAACCCAAACGGGTCTGTTACGACGTGGAGTTACTACTCCGCGTATGTTAGAGAATGTATGGCACATTATATTGCACAAACTGATCAACCAATTAATTTCAGTGACAGTGTTTTTTATGAAGAATTTATACAAAAAGCCTATAACCCCCAATTTAAAGTTGTTTTTAGAACAACCACTAAAACGATTTGAAAAAATGAATGTTGAAACAAATTATAGCACAGTGTGTATAAAACTATCCAGAGAGGGGGTGAATAGATTTTAAACTTATTACCCAATTTTTCGTGAGAAGTCAATATTACGAAATTACCCCTAACTAGATAAAGCAATAAATCAAGTATAAAATGCGAAAATTAAATAACACTTGATTTTTACGTGGAAACCCTCACGAGAAAAACCATGGGCTAGTAAGTAAGCCACACTCGAACCTCGAATCCACTAAATGTGTAAAACAATTACAACCTAATCCCGGAAGTAATCACACACCTACCTAATCCTGGTATGAGTGAACCTAGTCTAATTTGCTTGCGATCTAAGCAACCTAATCCCGGAAGCTACACACAAGACTTACTTTCTCAATGAAGAGAATAACACCCTAAGTGAATATATGAATATCCAAATGCAACATAGAGCAAGGGAAAACCTATATGCTTATCTAAGATGATGAATTTGCAATTAAAGCAATCCTAGATATTAAAAACTAAATGACATGTCAATTAGTTTAGCTAATCAAGATTAAGCACAAAACCTAATTAGCTATCACAATACAACTTCTCAAACACACATCACACTAATCTCAATCTTGTATCAAAAGATATATGAAGTCATACAAGTAATAAATTGAGATTGCTTGTTAAGAAAATATGTAAGATATTAGTGAAAAGCTTACCAAGCAAAGTATGATGAAGAATCCATGCAAGATGACATCTAGATGATCAAAGATGATGCTAGATGATGATTGATGATCATGAAAAAGTGTTTAAGTAATAAAAGGTGAGTTCTTTGTGTATTTTTCTTATCTTGAAAAATATCCTAAGTATGAAATATGAATATGAACTCTCTTAATTGACCTAAAGACAAAGTGGCATATATATAGGGGCCATAAGTGAAGTGTGGTCGTTTTGAAAAAATGCACCAAAATTGCTCTGTGCGCTGGTGAGCTTGCATTGGACGACAAGTGCACGACCAGCGCATAGGCAAAAATTGCACAAGCGCTTGACGACCAGGGCACAAAAGGGCACACGGCCAGCGGCACACCATTGGGCAATCTGCGCTGGTGAGCTGCGCTGGTCTGGCGCATGATGACCAGCGCACAGCCCACTCCTTTGAACCCCACAAATAATATGCAAGGGGTAAATAGGTAAAGCAAGATGCATCCTGAAAGCCTAACATGATATGACATATAATCACAAGATGCAATCAAGATAACCAGTAAAAAGAGATGTTAATGAACATTAATGCACAAAAATAAGACACACAACATACAAGGATTAAACATATGCATGAGTTGTGAGTGTGTGCAACTATCTCTTCAAGACAAGTAAGCACATAGAAATTTACCTTCAGTGCTTATCAAGACGAGGTCTTCCAAGGGCATTGAGCAATAACACCAACACTTAAGCTACCCTTATAAAGAACCCCAACATGTGGTTTGTCTACGGAATTAGCCAATCAACAAATGGGAACATTACAATCTCCCCCTTTGGCTATTTCGTGACAAAACCACCACTCACATTGATTCCTCACAAAGAAATAGAAACTACGGGACTAAAGTGATATTCTACATTACAAAGAGATAAGAAAATAAAACTTCAAGTCTTCAATCTCTTGTAGAATAATCAATCCCTGAAAATAAAGTTTCTAACATTTCTAATACAAGTGAAAAGTGAGATTAATCAAGTGAGAACAAAAAAACAAGCATTTGCATATTAAAAGATTAGGCACAACATTATGCAATGTATGTGAATGCAATGCTCCCCCTCAACGGGTTACTCCCCCTCAATATATATTCTCCCCAACAAGCACAATTGCTACTACAATTTGCAACTCCCCTTACCATATCCTACTCCCCCTTTTTGTCATGATATAGGCAAAGGAGTAGTCCCCAACCGGGTCACTCATAGCAACGAGAGATAGTAGCATGCAAGATATTTGCATAATCAATATAAGTCACTTTATGCATCTAAATTAATTGAAGAGAAACAAGGAGATTTATTTGAAGAAAATGTGTGAATCAAACATGCTTTGCATACAAGACATATAGTATTCAAGTCCAAAATACAATGGTATTTGGTAAAGCAAATGACAAAGGTTTCTAATAAGAATTCAAACCAATTTCACCAATGTCATGAGAAAAGCAAGGATATAGAGATTTTATTGATTTCAATTTAAGAGCAACTATATCCAACTTTATAAGCGAAACATGGCATGAGCGACTTTGCAACCTATTTAATTTTTCTGGATAAGATATCCGTATGATAGTAGCCATGTTCAACTAATAAAGAAAGAGAGACATTTGGAATATAAATTCCTTTGAACGGATACAAGATCCTTTATTCATTTTGAGTCTCATAAGCTTTCTGAAATTCCCTTAAGCAATATAGTGTTAACTATACCTAGAGAGGGGGGGGGGGGGGGGGGGGGGGGGGGGTGTGAATAGGTATTTACTCAAATTCTTCCAATCTTAAAAATGATGCGGAATATAACAAAGAAAATGCACACTTGATTAGATTTAGCAAATGAATTGATTTCACTACTACAAGAGTTAATCAATTTACAAGATATGCAATCAATGTAAGATATGGAAGATAAAGAAAAATAAAAACAAAAATGAACACAAGTATTTTTTACGTGGTAAAACCTCAAAGAGGAAACATCCACGGGTTGATACCACAACCACCGACAAAGCAATTCACTATATGAAAAGGACTTACACACTCAAGCTATCAACACATGATATCCGCTCAAGCTATCACCTCCTAATCTACCCTCGGGCAAGTGAACTACCAAGCCTACTTCTTATCCGAGATGTATCCTACACCTCTAGAAAGCAACTTCCTATCCAAGACGCTAACGTCTTTAGGAAGATTTATTGCTTGACTATCCGAGTCCTCCCGACTCTAATCAAGGCTTCTTGCTTGACTATCCGGAACACTTTCCTAGCCAAGACTTCTTGCTCAAGACAAAGCTTCACTCACTTTACAAGAGACTTCAACCTTTCACAAGGCAATGATCTAAGTGATGCAAATGATGCAAACACAAGCAAATAGAGCAAGTAGATCAAACACACTCTATGAAGAATTAGATTTGCACAAATCAAGCTCACAAGCAAATTTAGCTAATTCTTATGAACATGTGATTAGAAGTCTAGATTAGACATTCAAAGTCATTCACAAAAATATCTAGAAATCTAAACATGTCAATCAAAGCTAGAGTAACAAGTTTTCAATAAAAATCATAAAACTAGCTTTGAAATCAAGTGAACAAGTTAACACTTGAAATCCACAACATATTCAATCCAAACAAGAACTAGATTTAAATGATAGATAGCACAATAAAAAATCCTAGTTCATGAACATGTGACAAAAACCTAGAAATCAACAATCAAGTTCAAGAACAAAAAGTATTTCTAGAATCAATATCAAGATAGGTCAAGTTTAGCAATATATGTTCAATTGAAATCAAATGGCTAAAACTCAACAATCAATAGATCAACCACCCCTAGAATATGATCTAACAACATTCTAAACACATATCATCTATCAATTAGGAAGATTAAAAGAGATGATCAAAAGATGAAGTGAGAAGAAGAAGTTTCACATACAAAAGTTGAGTCTCGTACTGAAATCAGATCACTGGGAAAAATGACGAACTCAAATGGCTCTGAAAATCTTGGGGTTTGTAGCTCTCTTCAAGACCAACAATTTGGGTTTTTGAATCACTCAATTCGGAGTTGAAATGAGAGAGATATGATCAAAATAAAAAATCAAAAATTGTAAATAATTCTGCTCGGGATTTCGAATATCAATGGAAGGAAAAAAGATGGAGAAGAGAGAGGATGACGGGAGCCAATCAAAGGCTACCATGTCAGCACCCCGTGGGGAGCACGTGGGCCACACGGGACCAGAGGGGTGCTCTGGCCGTGGGTCCCATGGGCTCCACACGTGGTGGCCAATGCATGGCCTTTGGCCATGCTTGCCTCTCGCACGCTCCCTCACGTTCTTCAGCCGTATCTTGGGCATCCGAACTCCGATTTCAAATCCGTTTTCGGATTACGAACCGTGACTCCCTCACGCACGACTCGACTATAAAAATTTGAAAAATGGTTGAGAAATCATCTCAGAAAATGACGATGAACTCAACTCAACGAATGAGAACGCAAAGTAGCGTAGCTACATCGTTTGGACTCGAAACCTTATAAATGAGTAACCGAAACGACCGGAACTCAATAAGGCATCAAATAAGAACATGTTCAAGTCCAAAATACAAAATACACAAACAAATAAACACATATTCACACAAGCATGCCATATCAAAGAGATAATCACAAAGCATGCAATTCTACAATGTTTGTCAATACAAGATCAATGCATGAGCATACTAAGAAGTGTGTGAATGTGTTATACCAAATGTTTGAACCACGATGCAGGGACACACATGTATGAATTGTGTGTGTGTGAGCTTATGCCTTGCAAGAGGATAGGAGTCAAGATATACCTTTGACGCTTTTCACCTCTTGAAGACGACTTTTGCACTAGACGTTGCTCTTCACTTTTTAAGTTTCATTTCTTCAAAGAATATTCTAAGCAACAACTAATACAAATATAGAGTGTTTTGCAATGGAATCAAGCCAATACACATCATGAACCTTACACTTTCACACAAGTTTTGCATTTTAAGAATATGCAATCATCAATTCATGCTTTTCATGTGAGCATGTTATATGAATTTCATGTTTTTTCATTTGACATTAGCATGTTATTAAAGAATCATCATGTCATGGAGATAACTGTAGGTCATTCAAATCATACTTCCTATGTACATCTCCTAGTCCAAAAATGCATGTTTGAACATAAATATGACATGGATTGTAAACAAGCAAGGTTCAAACTTATTGAAATAAAAACATATATACATATGTGCAACCAAGCTTACTCAAGCAATTAAAAGAAGAGGCATAAGATATTTCAAATTTTTGCAAGTGACAAGAATGCAAAATAGCTCTCTTTGCTTGAGTTCCCCATATAGGGTCAATCACAAATCACATCACTCCACAAGACATATCCCAATAGATTTACTAAGTGTTTTAAATCGAGTAGCATCTAAGGGTTTAGTAAATAGGTCCACAAGTTGATCATTAGTACCTACATGTTCAAGTATTATGCATTTATTTTCAACAAGCTCTCTAATGAAGTGATGGCGGATGTCAATATGCTTAGTTCTAGAATGTTGGACCGGATTCTTGGAAATATTAATGGCACTTATATTATCACAAAAGAGAGTGAGTGTACCTTGGTTGAATCCGTAGTCTACTAGCATTTGCTTCATCCATAAGAGTTGTGTGCATCCACTCCCCGCGGCTATATACTCGGCCTTAGCCGTGGACAAGGGAATCGAGTTTTGCTTCTTGCAAAACCAAGACACCAAGTTGTTGCCTAGAAAGAAGCAACCGCTCGATATGCTCTTCCTATCATCATAATTTCTTGCCTAATCTGCATCACTAAAGCCTACAAGACTAGCATTAGTGTCAAAAGAGTACCAAATCCCATAGTTGGATGTTCCATTCACATAGCGAATGATTCTCTTTATGGAAGAGAGATGGGACTCCTTAGGATTCTCTTGGTACATAGCATACACACCCACACTAAAGGAGATATCGGGCCTACTTGCGATCAAATAAAGCAAGCTTCCTATCATGCCATGATATAACATTTGTTCCACACTTTTACCACTAGCATCCTTGCTTAGTTTCAAAGTGGTACTCATGGGTGTATCACAATGTTTGGCTTTCTCTAAACCAAACTTCTTCACTAGGTTCTTAGTATATTTGGCTTGGGTTATGAAAATCCCATCATTCATTTGCCTAATTTGCATATTTGGCTTGGGTAATGAAGATCCCATCATCTAATTGCCTAATTTGCAAACCTAGGAAGTAACTTAGCTTACCAACAAGACTCATCTTAAATTCATGAGACATAACATCAACAAATTGTTGGACCTCGATGTTGTTGGTGGAGCTAAACACTATATCATCAACATATATTTGAGCTATGAAAAGCTCATCATTGTCTTTCTTGATGAATAGTGTCTTATCAATACTACCCCTTGTGTAGTTATTGTCAACAAGAAATTGAGTGAGGTGCTCATACCAAGCCCTCGGTGCTTGTTTCAACCCATATAATGCCTTCTTGAGGCGATAGACATGGTTGGGGTGGTGAGCATCTACAAACCCCTTGTGTTGTTCAACAAACACTTCCTTTTACAAGAAGCCATTGAGGAAGGCACTCTTGACATCCATTTGGTGCAATTTGAACTTGTGCACACAAGAAATGGACAAGAGAAGCCTAATGGACTCTAAACGGGCAACGGGAGCAAAAGTCTCCTCAAAGTCGATACCCTCAATTTGAGAGTACCCTTGTGCTACAAGCCTAGTCTTGTTCCGCACTATGTTGCCATTCTCATCAGATTTATTCCTATAAATCCACTTAGTTCCTATCACATGTGAGCTTTTAGGCCTAGGAACTAGAGTCCAAACCTCATTCCTTTCGAATTGGTTTAGCTCTTCTTGCATGGCAAGAACCCAAAATTCATCATTCAAGGCTTCATCAACCTTTTTGGGTTCAATTTGAGAGGTGTAGCATGTAAAGCTAATGAGATTAGCTATTTGACGCCTAGTCCTAACACCCTCATTCACATCTCCAATAACATCCTCTTTGTTATGGAGTCTTCTAACCCATGGAGCGGGTTCATTAGAGTCCAAGAGAGAGACTCTAGTAATAGGTTGTGTGACCTCATTATAGTCATTGGACGTCCCAACATTGGGAGTCACCACAACCCTCTCCAAAAAGAGTTATCATCTAAATTATCCTCCTCCTCATGGTCATTAGACTTGAGCCTAGTATCATCAATGACAATATTGGATGATTCCATGACGGTTCGAGTCTTCAAGTTGAAAACTCTATAGGCTCTACTATTCAAGGCATAGCCAATAAAGATACCCTCATCACTCTTAGCATCAAATTTGCCAAGTTGATCACGGTCATTTAAAATGTAGCATTTGCTTCCAAATGTGTGGAAATAGCTAACATTTGGCTTCCTACCCTTCCATAACTCATAGGAGGTATTTCTAGATCTGGGCCTTAAGAAAACTCTATTCCCTATATAGCAAGCCGTATTGACGGCTTCGGCCCATAGGTTCCTAGGGACATTGTTGCTAAGCAACATCACATATGCCATCTCTTGAAGGACCATATTCTTCCTCTCAACAACTCCATTTTGTTGAGGTGTCCTAGGAGCCGAGAACTAATGGGAGATGCCTAAGCTATTGCAATAGCTTTCAAAAGAGGCATTCTCAAATTCCCTCCCATGGTCACTTATAATCCGCTTAATACTTTTAATGTTAGAATTCATTTTATTTTGTATTTTAGTACAAAGCATTTTAAACTTATCAAAAGTTTCGGATTTTTCTCTAAGAAAATATGTCCATGTAAATCTAGAGAAATTATCAACACAAACAAAAATGTATCTCTTTCCACCTAAACTCTCGGTTTGCATAGGACCCATGAGATCCATATGGAGAAGCTCTAGGGGCTCATTGGTGGAGAGATACTTGCCCTTTTTGTGCATGCTTTTGGTTTGTTTTCCTTGTTGGTAAGGTCCACAAATTCCATTGGCTTTCTTCCCAAGCTTAGGGAGGCCACGCACACAATTGAACTTTACAAGGGTTCTTAAATCCCTAAAGTTCATGTGGCCAAGTCTTTCAAGCCACAACTCTATTTGCTCATCTATGGACACATTGTTTGAGACTATTCTAGCTTCAAGACAATAACAATTGTCACTAGATCTCATACCTTTCAACAAGGTTTGTCCTTTGGGCTTTAGGATTGAGCAATCATCTTTACTAAACAAGACGGAATATCCTTCATCACTTAGATGTGAAATGCTTATTAAATTGGCTTTCAAGCCATCAACAAATAAAGCATCGGATAAGGAGGGTAATCCGGGAACGGAAATGGTTCCTTTCCCTATAACTTTCTTTTTGGATCCATCACCAAAAGTGACATATCCTCCTTCCTCCATAACAAGAGTCTCGAAAAAACTCTTGTTTCCCGTCATGTGCCTAGAGCACCCACTATCTAAATACCAAAAATTAGAAGAATTTGCCTTCAAGGCTATTTGAGCAACATGGCAAACATTTTCATTCTTTCTAATCCACCTAGAAACAATCTTAGCATTTTTAGTGGTCTTTGGTACATGGGTTCTAGATGTTCTAGGATCATGCATAACAATATTATTATTCCTAGGAACATGCATCATGGCTCTTTTCTTTTTCTTCTCAATCATGCTTCTAGTTTTGCACATTTTAATATATCGAAAGCAATGTAGTCTAATATGACCATCAAATCCACAAAAGTGACATATAGGAGTAAAATAAAGAATCATACCTTGTCCTTGACTTTGTGGATGAATGGGTTCAATCCATCTTCGTTGTTGAACCGCTCTAGATTGTTTCCTTGCTTGAGGTTGCATGATTGGTCTCTTTCCTTTGTGAGCCAATTGTGGAGGAATATTTGAATGTACACAAACGAAGTTAAATTGCTTAAAGCATACCTAGAGAGGGGGGGGGGGGGGGGGGGTGAATAGGTTTTTACACCTTTTTTTCAAACCCTTGAACAAACATTCGTTTGTCCCTCAAGGTAGCCTTACACACAACACAATAAGCCAAGGAAGACATACATAGACAATACAATGATACAATCATAAGAGAAATGTCTAAGTATATCAACAAGTCATGTGAGGTAAAATAGCAAATAAACATAACAACAAAATAAGCTTGTATTTCATAAGATGTTCAATGTGTTACAAGAGTGATCAAAATGTCACTATACAAAAATTACAATATATAAAAGAATCAAAGATACAAATTGATCTATAGAATGAATATACTAATCACACTATACAAAGACTTGCTTCACAATATATCACATGTGGATATTATGAATCAAGACAATAAAATATACAATTAAAATATAAGAGAAAGAGATAGGAAGAATTAACACAAGAGATTTTTTAACGTGGTAAAACCTCCAAGGAGGAAACATCCACGGGTTGAACTACAACCATTGGGTACTATATTATTGGAAAGTAAACATAGAACATTCATAAAGTGACCAATCTTTAGCTCACCCAACCTAGTGAAGTCTAAGCCTACCCAACCCTATTGGAAAGTATGAAATCCCTCAATGATGCGGAACCACCATATATTGGACAACACACACAACCAACATCGATGGTAGATTAGAAATTCCTCAAGAGTGCATACACCTCCCGTGTACCCCGCTCTATCGGACTCTATGTCTAACCATACGCCTAGGCCTACCAATACAATAGCCAACTCCCTATCCAAGGCACTCTTGCCTCTAGGGAGCCTCCCATGCATGACTATCCGAGTCCTCCTGACTCTAGCCATGACTCCTTGCTTACCTATCCGAGTCATCCCGACTCTAGGCAAGACTTCTTACTTGGCTATCCGAGTCATCCCAACTCTAACCAAGACTTCATGCCTTTTACAAGGACTTCCTAGTGTGATCATGTGAATGCAAATGATGCAAACATTCAATACAACATAGAACATGTGATCAATACATTCTATGGCACAAATAGACCTAAACATGTGAAATCACAAATAATCAAGTCTAGATGCAAAAATACATGAATAGAAACCTAAGCATGTGAAACACCTAACACATATACTCAAAGTCTCATTCACACACATAACACTTGAATCACAAAATGTTCATTAAGTACAAATTCAAGATGTTATCAATATACAATTAAAAGCTAGATATATGAGATTAAAATCAATCAATATACTAGACAAAAAATATAGAGCAAGGTTTTGAGATTTACATCAATCAAAACCTATATTCTCTAAATCACACACAAATACACAAATCCTAGATTTTATCAATCAAAGGATCAAATCAAATCTCAAAGTCATTTTAACACAAAATTAATTCAATTAAGTATCAAACAACCTAAGATGCCATTCTAATCACAATACAACTCACAAACATATGTAAAACCTAGAATCATAGAATCTAGTCAACATTAGTCCACAAATTGAGTTTCAATTAGAATGATAATCAAGCTATCTTTACAAATAGCTTTTACCAAACAATAACATAGATATAGAAGAAGAAATCCCAAAGTTGAGACTCAAACCTTGGATTCTGCAGCTGGTGCAAAATTCAGTGTCCAACCACTTGAAATCACAATCAAACAGCCACCAAACCACTTGGAGATGTTAGAGGACTCATATATGAACACTCTCCAACTTGAATCACTCAAATCCGACTCCGGATGAGGAAGATATGGTGTTTTGAAGTTTGGAAAAATTGGAGAGAATGTATATCGGGAAATCAGAATTTTTCTTCTTGGAAATTCAAAATGGAGAGAGAGAGGGAAGAAATAGGAGAGAGAGAGGGAGGATTCCGGCCAACCAGGTGGTGCCACATCACCCCCTGGCCGTGGGGGGTGCGTGGCCCACACGGGAGCAGAGGCTGCTCCAGGCCGTGGGGCCCACGGCCTCAACCACGGCCATCCCTTGTGGCCCACGGCCTGGGCTGTCCTCTCACGCGCTCCTTCGGTTCATCGGCCCGTATCTCGGGCGTCTGAACTCCGAATTCGAATCTGTTTTCAGATTACAAACCATGACTCTCTCATGCATGACGAAGACTATACAACTTTGAAAAATGGTTGAGAAATCATCTCGAAATCATCGATGAAGTCAACACAACGTAAGAGAACGTAAAGTGGCATAGTCAACATGTTTGGACTCGAAACCTTATGAATGAGTAACCGAAACGACCGGAACTCAATAAGGCATTGAATAAGAACATGTTTAAGTCCTAAACACAAAATACGGAAACATATAAACACAAATACACACACATATGCTAGTTTCCGGACATAGTCCTAGAAAATGCAAAACACAAAGTTTATTAACTAAATGTGAATGCATGAGCATATTTTGCCAAGTGTGTGAAAGTGAAATGTAAATGAAATAAAATTATGAAGGAACACACAAGAATGATATGTGTGAGTGTGTGCCTAGCCTTGTAAGAGATAAGAGGTCTTTGAATACCTTTGTAGACCGATAATGCCCGAAACTCTTAAAAGCCGGCAACTTGAATGAATAATGGTTGAGACGTCCTTCATCTTTGAAATTCTTCAATTACTAACCACTAAAAATTACAAGTAAAACACGTTTTGATATGGAATTAATGCCAACACTAATTATCAACCTAACAATATTGGCTTGAAGGGCCCTAGGGAGTTAAGCTTGATGTTGCCTTCTTGGCCCCATCTTCACTTGTGCATTTGAACATTGTCCTATTTCCAAATTCTTCCTAGGAATTTGCACAAATGAAGTTTCTCCGTTCCTTAAACTCTTGACAAACACGGTCTTGTTAGAGGTTGAGATCTTCTTGCCATCTTCATACCCAAGACCCCTCTTGTCACATGGACTCTTTCCAACACCAAGCATATGGTCAAGTTTCTTGGTTCTAGAATCCATCCTAGTCATAGACTCTCTTACTTCTTCAAGCTCTCTCTTTAGACTTTCTTCATTCCTCCTAGATAAGACTAACTCCTCTCTTAGCTTATCTTCCATCTTCTTGAATTTTTCCACTTGTTCACTTAAGTGGTCATTATGAGATGAAAGCTCAAGATTTTCTTCTCTCAACATCTTGATCTTTCTTGTGCTCTTGATTGCTAAATCTTTAAACTCGGCATGGTATTTAGCAAGCACCTTTTTCTCTATAAAACCATTTATGGAGTTAGAAGAGGAATCACTTTCTTCTCCACTTGAGTCATTTTCCTCTTGACTCATTTCCTCTCTTTCACTAGCACTTTTGCTTTTATGGGAGGAGGCAAAAGCTAGGAGATTAGCCATGAGCTCTTCATCAACCGAAGACTCATCTCCCTTAATGGAGTCATCACTACTTCCACTCCAAGTGGCGGCCATCACTTTTTCCTTTTTCTTCTCATTGTGATTTGCACATTCAGGGGCAAAGTGACCTATACCACCACACTCGAAACATCGGACCCCTTTCCTTTCGGTCCTTTCTTGCCTAGGTTCAAACTTCTTGAAAGAGCCATTTTTCTTCAAATCTTGACCTTTTGATCCAAAGCCTTTTCTTCTAAACTTCATAACCTTGTTGAACCTTTTTGCAAACAAGGCAAGGTCTTCATCTGAGTCAATCTTCTTTGCCTCCTTTTCATCCTTGGAGGTTTTCAAATCAATTCCTTTTTGCTTTTTAAGAGGTGTGGAGATAGGACCCTTCCTAGACTCATAAGCTAGAAGTCTCCCAATCACCTCACTCGGCTTCATATCCTTATATCCACTATTTTCTTCTAAAGCCGTCACCTTCGATTCGAACCTATTGGGGAGAGATCTCATAATCTTTTGCTTGATTCTCCTATCCGAATATGGATCACCAAGTTGATGACTTTGGTTGACTATGTCCATCAACTTGATCTCGAAGTCGTTGAAGCACTCATTCTCCTCCATCTTAAGCATCTCGAATTGAGTTTGGAGGACTTGAAGCTTAGAGTCCTTCACCACTTCGGTTCCCTCATGTGCAATCTCTAGGATGTCCCATGCCTCCTTAGCTATCCTAGTATTTTGAATCAATTTATATTGATTTTCGTCCATTGCACATAAGATGGCATGCATCGCCTTCCTATTCCACTTTGAAGCCTCAAACTCTTGCGCGTTCCATTGTGCCTTAGGCTTCAATACTTCTTCTCCTCCACCACTGGGAGTCATCTTGGGTAGATCATATCTGTCTTCCACCGCCATCCATGCACGGTCGTGAATTTGGTATATGTAGGATTCCATCTTCCCTTTCCATTGGGAATAGTTCAAACTGGTAAGAAGTGGAGGCCTTATGCTAGAAGCACCTTCGTTGCCACCACCATTTCCACCGTTTCCACTCATAGTGTTTATGAATGAATGAAATGAATGCAAATGTATGAATGATCAAAAATCACACAAAATACAAAACACACCAAAATAAGCAAGGATCACCTAAGTATATCTAGGAACCCGCTCTGATACCAATTGAAACAAATTATAACACGGTGTGTATAAAACTATCTAGAGGGGGGTGAATAGATTTTAAACTTATTACCCAATTTTTCGTGAGAAGTCAATATTACGAAATTACCCCTAACTAGATAAAGCAATAAATCAAGTATAAAATGCGGAAATTAAATAACACTTGATTTTTACGTGGAAACCATCACGGGAAAAACCATGGGCTAGTAAGTAAGCCACACTCGAACCTCGAATCCACTAAATGTGTAAAACAATTACAACATAATCCTAGAAGTAATCACACACCTACCTAATCCCGGTATGAGTGAACCTAGTCCAATTTGCTTACGATCTAAGCAACCTAATCCCGGACGCTACACACAAGACTTACTTTCTCAATGAAGAGAATAACACCCTAAGTGAATATATGAATATCCAAATGCAACATAGAGCAAGGGAAACCTTATATGCTTATCTAAGATGATGAATTTGCAATTAAAGCAATCCTAGATATTAAAAACTAAATGACATGTCAATTAGTTTAGCTAATCAAGATTAAGCACAAAACCTAATTAGCTATCACAATACAACTTCTCAAACACATATCACACTAATCTCAATCTTGTATCAAAAGATATATGAAAGTCATACAAGTAATAAATTGAGATTGCTTGTTAAGAAAAACACAAAATATGTAAGATATTAGTGAAAAGTTTACCAAGCAAAGTATGATGAAGAATCCATGCAAAATGACATCTAGATGATCAAAGATGATGTTAGATGATGATTGATGATTGAAACTAATTATAGCACGGTGTGTATAAAACTATCTAGAGGGGGGATGAATAGATTTTACGCTTTTTACCCAATTTTTCGTGTTAGTCAAAATTACGAAATTACCCCTAAATAGATAAAGCAATAAATCAAGTAAAATATGTGGAAATTAAATAACACTTGATTTTTACGTGGAAACCCTCACGGGAAAAACCACGGGTTAGTAAGTAAGCCACACTCGAACCTCGAATCCACTAAATGTGTAAACGATTACAACCTAATCCCAGAAGTAATCACACACCTACCTAATCCCGGTATGAGTGAACCTAGTCCAATTTGCTTGCGATCTAAGCAACCTAATCCCGGAAGCTACACACAAGATTTACTTTCTCTATGAAGAGAATACAACCCTAAGTGAATATAAATATATCCAAAATGCAACATAGAGCAAGGGAACCCTATATGCTTATCTAAGATGATGAATTTGCAATTAAATCAATACTAGATATTATGAGCTAGATGACATGTCATAAAGCTTAGCTAATCAAGATGAACAAAACCTAATTAGATATCACAAAATAACACCCAATCATTTTCATCACAAATCAATCTCTAACTTGTATTTAATATATGATCAAAAACATACAAGTAATAAAAAGAGATTTCCAAATATGAACAAGACTAAAATTAGATGAAGTTAGTGAAAAACATACCAAGAATGATGTGATGATTCAAGACCATGCATGGATCTATCCTATATGAGTATAGAAGATAGAATACAAAATATGATGCAATTTGGAATTGATTTGAGTGTTTAAAATGGCAATCTACTTTGCTTTTTCTCTCTTTTGAAAGTAGGGTTCTTGATGAATAAGAGTTGCTATCAGAACAAGAGAAAAGGATGTATTTATAGAGGCCAACAAATGGCTGAGTGAAAAGACGAGATTGCCCTTGAAACTTACCGATCGGCGGTTTCATTCGGCAGCCAGGCCACAGAATGTGACCGCCGAAAGAGTCCCAAGAGAAACAGGGGAACTTCTGCGGTTTCATTCGGCGGCCACAGACCGTCGATCCAACCGCCGAATTGGACCTGACATGAACAGGGGCACAACGGCGGTTTCGGAACCGCCGATCAAACCGTCGAATTGAGCCGAGAGATAAAATCAATCAGGTATGAACGGCGGTTTCATTCGGCGGCCAGGCCGCCGATCTAAACCGCCGTTTCACCAATTTTGGTGAAACCAAGGGCATTCTCCAACGGCGATCTTCGCGCTAAAAACAAGCACACAAGGTGCATGCGCGGACGTTTCCGAACAACAACGGGAAACGAATTACAAGACACATAAACACACAACAAGATATAACAAAGAAGTGCAAGTGTGATAAGTGACATGTGAAGAGAATGCACACAAATGCAAGTATGCTAAGTGAGTGTGTGCACTAAATCTCTTCATAGAAAATTAAGCACTAAACATATACCTTTGGAGTGCTTAACACTTGCAAGGGCCTTGAGCTTGAACACATTCCTAAGCTACCCTTACATGATCCCCACATATGGTTTGATCACGAAATAAGCCAATTAAAAACTACGGGAATCCTTACAATGATCATGAAAAAGTGTTTGAGTAATAAAAGGTGAGTTCTTTGTGTATTTTTCTTATCTTGAAAAATATCCTAAGTATGAAATATGAATATGAACTCTCTTAATTGACCTAAAGACAAAGTGGCATATATATAGGGGTCATAAGTGAAGTGTGGTCGTTTTGAAAAAACGCACCAAAATTGCTCTGTGCGCTAGTGAGCTTGCGTTGGACGACAAGCGCACAACCAGCCTATAGGCAAAAATTGCACAGGAGCCTGATGACCAGCGCACAAAAGGGTGCACGACCAGCGGCACACCACTGGGCAATCTACGCTGGTTTGGCGCATGACGACCGGCGCACAGCCCACTCCTTTGAACCCCACAAACAATATGCAAGGGGTAAAAAGGTAAAGCAAGATGCATCCTAAAAGCCTAACATGATATGACATATAATCACCAGATGCAATCAAGATAACAAGCAAGAAGAGATGTTAATGAACATTAATGCACAAAAATAAGACACACAACATACAAGGATTAAACATATGCATGAGTTGTGAGTGTGTGCAACTATCTCTTCAAGACAAGTAAGCACATAGAAATTTACCTTCGGTGCTTATCAAGACGAGGTCTTCCAAGGGCATTGAGCAATAACACCAACACTTAAGCTACCCTTACAAAGAACCCTAGCATGTGGTTTGTCTACGAAATTAGCCAATCAACAAATAGAAACCTTACAAATGTTTTTACACCGAACAAGACAACTTGTTCGCTGGATTACAACATCTAAGTGTTTCTATTGCACTAACTTCTGATATTTGGAACACACGTTCCAAACAAAACTATGTATGTGTCACGATACACTATTTAGACTCTGATTGGAAGATACAAAAAAGAATCTTGGTTTTCGTTCCATGAATTTTCAAAATACCGTCGAAAATATTTATGAAGTCATTACTTATGTTTTACAAGATTATATAATAACTCAACACATTCTTTCTATCACATTAGATAATGCATCACAAACACTAGATCTATTGGCTTGTTTTTTGACAACAATGTCCCCTAAGTTAGGGGTTATTTCTTCCACCAAGGTGTGCATGTCACATTATAAATTTAGTTGTAAAATCTAATTTGAAGACTGTAAGCGATAGTATAGATCGCATTAGAGATGCCCTTTCTTGGATCAACAGCTCTAATCCAAGATTGGCAGAATTTGACAAATACTATCACGCTAACCGACTATGGTCCCGTATATTCCAAACAGATATGCCGTTAAGGTGGAACTCCACTTATTTAATGCTACAAAAGGCTATTGATTATTCGGTCACTATTGCAGATTTTTATAATGTGAAAATGGGCAATCAAATACTAACCGTATGAGATTGGTATGTGGCAAACATTTTTATCAAAATTTTAAAGATTTTTTATGATTCCACTGTACATCTTTCCGGTGTCTATTGCCCCACATCTTCTCTTGTAATAATATATACATTATATTTTTGAAATGTCTGATATGATTAACACTTATAGAGATGATGAAACCTTAAGCATTGCAGTTGTGACCATAGAGAAAAAATTTTAAAAATACGGGTATGAAATTCCTTTCCTCTATGCCTTAGGTGTTATACTAGATCCTATGATTAAATTATCTGGTTTATAAACTTTTCTTTATTATATTTGTACTAACTTGAACTTAGATTTTACTCAACAGTATATTGACATGCAAACCAAGTTGTTCAAAGTTTATGGTATTTATAAGCGCAGGTTTGGCGGCATAAACACACTACCATCAGAAGAACAGGACACACACCCGTTGAAGAGAAGTTGGAGCATCCTCCTAAAGGGCGGGCACAAGCCTTCCAGCAGGAGTTCTTCAAGTTCTTCATCTCAACCTCTAATGGCAAGACCTGCTCAACCTCAAAATACTAAACTCAATAACTTCTTTAACATTGAGTTCTCTCTATTGGAAACAACCAGTGGAAGGGAGGACGTCCAACAATTTGATCTGCTGTTATAGTGAAAGAACCATAGCAACATATATCCAGTATTGTTACACTTACAAATAGTACGTGACGTACCTGTTATCCCTGTGTCCACTTTTCTTAAGAGCAGGCATTCAACACAAGTGGATGTATCATCGAACCAAGAAGAACTTTTTTGACTCATGAGATGGTGGAAGTATTGACATGCCTTCGGGATTGGGAACATGCTTGAATTAGGATGAAACATCAAATGGAGGACAAAGAAGTAATTCAAAATTTTGCCAAATTATACGTCGATGAGGGTTCTGGTAGTAACTAGGAGGAGGCTTGAAAATTGAAAAGTTAAATTTTAAATTTTAATCATACATGTACTTGTAAATTGTAATTCGATTGCACTTTTTTTTTTCCTTATCAAGTTTTTATCCCACTGGGTTTTTCTTGGTAAGGTTTTTAACGAAGCAATCATGAATTATGTAATATTGAGATCTGAATCAATAAATAGAATTCATTTCTTTACCTATAGTTTTTTATCTGACTTACACATTTTTTTTTTATTAAATAATTCATCTATTTCTTATTTTCTTAAATCTTTATTTATTTTTAAAATTATTTTATTAAATAAATTAATCTATTTCTTATATTTTATTTTATTAGACTAAAATAATAAATAAGATAATCTAATATATAAATAAAAATAATAAATAAAATTTTAATATTTTTTTTAAATAAGCAGGCCGGCTTATTAAGGACCATGGGGCTGAACCTATCGGATGGCACGGCATGGCATGGCACGTTACACCGTCAGATATAATGATGGTTATATACTTATATGAAAGTACCATTAATTAAAGTCATATATTTTTCATTTCATTATAAAAATTCCACTTAAATGGAAACATGACGTCCAACATAATTTTTATTTGTGATTTTAATCTTTTGAATAAGAAAAATATCTTTCTCATTTTATTATAATATTTTTATTAAAATAAACCTCAGTAAAAACTATTTTGTTATCCACTCGGCATTTTTTCTCACGATATTTAATAATAATATTTAAAAATCTGAGATTTTTTTTTTAAAAATAAATAATTTATTTAAAAATAAATAAATTTGGATGTGATTTCCTTTTGATTTTTTTATTCATTCATCATTTTATTAAAATAGAAAATAAATTAAACTTTTAAAAAGGAAAAAAAAAAAAAAAAAAAAACAATAGATTACTTCCAAATTATAATGATTATTGAGTGGATAGCAAAATAATTGTAACTTCTGAGTGAGATTTATTTAAAAAAAAAAAAAAAAAACATAATACAATAAAATTAAGGAAAATATATCTGTATTCTGTAGTAATAAGTGAGTTATAATGACAAAGTAGAATTTTAAATAAAAATTATGAGATGTACATAAGAAATTATGGATGCTCGTCAAATTTTAGGCGGGTGTAAATTTTAGGAGTCATTTATTTCATTCTTGACACCAACTTGCGGGTTTGGCTCTCTAGGCTTGCGGGTTTAAATTAGGTTAGACCTAAATTTTGAGGCCGGGCAGTCCAATTGACACCAACTTGGATCAAAGCCCAACAACCAAAATTACTTGTTTTTCTCCGATTTTATGCTCATAATTAGATACAACTTTTCACTATATCAAAAACCGACTCAGTTTGTCGGGTGATATATTAGGTTTAAGTCGCCACATTGTAGATGGTATATGTGAATATATATAAATATATATATAGTTTTTTTTATTGTCGGTTCAAACTGATATGAAAATACTTTGATTTAATTGTATGCACTTGTTAAAACATCTTTTAAATCCAATAACCTACATGTAATGAATTGACAATAGAAAGACTATATATATATATATATATATATATATCACGACTGTGTCACTTGATTTATGGATCGAAAAACGAAGTAAGGAGAACAATAACCTCATTCGAAGCAACACATAAATTCAGAGGCAAATCTTAATGAGGGCTAACCTGGGCTATAACCAGATCAATTTTTAAAAAATATATTATAATTGATATTCTTCTGAATTTCTATCAAATCCCAACACTATTCCTTGTCACCTCAACATCTTCTAACCTCACCTCACCTCAACATCCACTCTCTCTCTCACTCTCAAATCACTAGTCCCATCTACTCTCTCTCTCTCTCTCTCTCTCTCTCACATCCTAAATTCCAATTTTCTCTCTTTCCAATTAATAATTTTCTTCATCTCTCCTCAAGACTCAAGTTCTCATTTATAAAATTGAATATAAAAAAATATTTTCATATCAATTTAAGTATTTATTTTTAGTTAAAATTTATTTTTTCTAATTAGAGTTAAAGATGGGTTTTGGATCCGTTATTCATAATTTTAAGTTGGTATTTTGTTATTTTTTTTTATAAATTTATTTTCCAACTCTAATTTATTATTTATAGTGTTATATTATAACCAAAAAATACTATGGTTTCATGGGGAAAAAAAAATAATAATCAATTATTGGTAGGAATGTATGCAAGTTCTCCATGTAATGTCGGAGTTTGCCTTCTTCATCTCAATGGAATAAAAACAATATTGTCTTATTGAAAGTTTATATATATATATATATATATACAGTCCCATTCTGGTCAATGCACACTGATGTAACTACATCAGTATCAATGCATATAGACCACTGATTATGGAGAAATTTTGACAAGTGCATACACTTTGAGTCAAAATATGTAAATCTAATGGTCCACATCTAACGCACGGATGAAGTTATATCGGTACACATTGATTTGAACATATATATATATATATATACAATTTTTCTATTATCAGTTCGAATTGACAAAAGAAATATCAGTTTCTTATATGTGGGTTATTGGATTTAAATACTTTGACTTGGCTGCATGCACTTGTCAAAGTATCTTTTAAATTTAATGATTCACATGCAAATAACTATTCGAACTGATAATATAACGACTGTATAAATATATATATATATATATATATGTTGTAGCTCACCCTAGCAAAAAAATCCTGGGTACGCCCCTACACATAATGTATGCCTTTATAAACTTCATGTAATATTATCAATCATGAGATTTTTCAAGGGGATGTTTCAAATTAATAGTTTTAATATTCTCCTTTACACACATGAACCTCTCTGTATCTGAATTTTTAAGTGCAATTTTACTAGATCTAAGATTGATATTGGTTTTTTTTTATTAAAATATATATATATATATATATATATATATATATATAAAGGTATATGAACTCTCTTCAAGTGGACAATGACTCAAGCCACTCAATTAGGTAAGAGACCAGCTTCCTAATTAAGTCATTTTCAGAATCTTGAATGCTTGGTTGGTAAAGCACTTGTACATACATATACAACCAAGAAAATTAACTGTTTCAGAGGAAAAAGTAATTAACTAAGTAATTGTGTGTTGGTGAGGACATTAATAGAATTGAAGTACAGATTTAGCGTATACATTTCTATATATATATATATGTATGGTTGAGATTGAGAATCAAAGATTTGTGTAAGTTGTCAAAAATCTTTTGACAATTAAAACAGCCCCGATAGTGACTTGGAAAAAAATAATATATATATATATATATTGCAAAGTTGTCAAACTGTTTATACCTCTAAAGATGGTCGGTGATATTGACATCCACATTTTGTTTTCATGACTAATAAGCATGGTGTTTCATTATCGGGTTTTTTTAAAAAAAAAACTATTACAATATTTCGGAATTGAATCCACAATCTCTTGAATATAAATATGATGGGTTAATTTACCAGTACTGAGTCAACTTATCTTTATCATTTTATTATCATATGATATAGAAAATATAGTAAAACATAATTTATTAAATTAAAATTTTATCTTTATATGCCATAATAATCGGTTAAAAAATATATAAATAAAACTTGGGTTGGACGTGCAGGGCATCCTCCCACTTAAGTGACGTCTTCTGTGGGTTCAAAATGTGATTAACTGCATGCTCACATCACATGATTAGATATAATTTGTTGGGCAAGCGCCTCTAGTCAAGTTGTGCCTGATTTTTTTTTTTTTCCGTATGGGTTCAGTGATTATATCATGTTATTTTATCAGTTTTATAACACTACAAACTGATTATCACATGAAATAATCAGTAAATCCATACGGAAAAAAAACCAGATCTGGCCTGACCAAGGAACATGTGTGGATTGTTGATTCCAGGTTGTGAGAGTGGGGAAGGGTATTTAAATTATTAGGCTCTGAAGAAGCGTGAAAGGTCATCAAAATGCCGGGTTTTTTGCTTCATTACTGCCCCACAAAGACCACACAACATGAGAATGACTCAAACACACACACACACACTTTGATGTTGAGTGTATTGCTTCCACATAAAAACTTTTTGAAAAACAAGCCCTTGCTTGCCATCACCAAAAAGGTTGCATTTTATCATTCTCATGGGACGTCGAGTTATCTCTACCACAAATGCATCATCACTTAAACCCCACCATGTATATGATCTTTCACACAAAATCTCCATTGTAATCTAACCACAAAAGGGTACCTTTCTACCACATAATTATACTTGATCAATTCCTTCAACAACAAAAATAAATAAATTATGCTTAATCAATTTGCAAACTAACCCGGGACGTTATATAAATGTATGTACTTAGATGTACCACATAGTTATGCTTAAATAGTATGCACATGTATTTGTGTGGATATAATTTTATGGGATAATTACCCGGGTGGCCATCGAATTGATGACACACTATCAAAATGACCACCGGATTGAAAAGTTGTTCTAAAATGGCCATTTTTGACGAACTTTGTGACACTAATGACTATTACATCCAACTCCATTTCATTCCATCCAATGAGTAACGTTTTGGTAAATAAGTGGATGCCATTAATTTATTTTAGATTTTTTTAGAAATCAATTTTTTCAATGAGTGACATTTTAAGTGGATGACATTAATTTATTTTAGACGTTTTTTGGAAATCAATTTTTTCTTTTTTTGAAAAGAATAATTATATTTAGTGTGTGTATAATTAAATATATATATATATATATATATTTACACACACTAAATATAATTATTATTTTCAAAAAACAAAAGAAATGGTTTAGATCAATAATATATTTATATCAAAATATGAACACCATTAAATATTATTCATTTTTTCTATAATTGTTTTTTTTTTTTTTTTTTTGGCTATAAAATGACCAACTGTATAGCATTCATGCTCTGCTCAAATTCGAAACAGGAAGAGAAAAGAAGAAGAAATGAGTTTTCAACTTTTTTTGTTATCATCATTCCTATTATTATTATTATTTGTACCTTATGCTCAAGAACAATCAAATATTTGTAATGTGATAGATTATGGTACACGCGGTGATGGACAATCATATATATATATATATAATCTAAAAAATCTAAAAAACAAAGAAGAGACATGTGTATTGATCTAAACCATTTTTTTTGTTTTTTTTTTTTTTTTTTTTGAAAAGAATAATTATATTTAGGGAATAAATATAATTATTCTTTTCAAAAAAGAAAAAATTGATTTCCAAAAGATATCAACAATAAATTAATGTCATCCACTTATTTACCAAAATGTCACTCATTGAAAAAATTGATTTCCAAAAAACATCTAAAATAAATTAATGGTATCCACTTATTTACCAAAATGCCACTCATTGGATGGAATTGGATGAAATGACCATTGGTGTCACAAAGTTTGTCAAAAATGGCCATTTTGGAATAACTTTCCAATTCAGTGGCCATTTTGATAGTGTGTCATTAATTCGATGGCCACTGGGATAATTATCCCTAATTTTATTCGTTTCCGTTATTTTTTGTTAAATTCATGTGCGGTAGGGTTTTAATGAACAAACCTATGTGATATGCTCATCTCACTAAAGATTCGCCTCAATAAGAGCTTTATTGAACAAACCTATATGAAAATATTATTGGCATAAGATAATAACACGATACACTGCTTTTTATTAAAGGGTTTTTCATTATCGATCAGTATAATAAAAAAAAGGACACTTGTGAAACAATTCTGATTGTCAGTACAATAAAGATTAATTAGAAAATTACAAGGCAGCTGGAAGAAATTGAAACAAATTAAAGAGAATTATAGAGATAAAAGTTTGGTCCAGTTGCACATTAATTACAGCCAAGTGTGTGAAAATTTTCCAAAGGATAACAAAGACTGCATTGATTGATTGATTGCAGATTTGCAGCATCAACATCCCTCCATCCATCAATTATATAGAATCTTTTAAGTTAACGCGTGAAAGAAAGATTTTGGTTGTCAATTTTTTTTAACAAAGTTATTCAAACAAGAAAAACGACTTTGAAAGTTTCAATAGTTTTTTATAAGAAATCAAAAGTTATTGAATGTTTTCTCCAACATATTGTCGCTTCTGATGGTGACTTCATCGATTCATGATCACCATCAATTACAAGGACTTGCTTTTAAATATCATTTATATTTTACAAAACACGTACAATCCTTCAATTGTTAACCATTCGATACGTCGATCTAACAATTAAGAGCCTTTTATCGTTACGGTTTTTATACGCAAAAGAAATTTATTTATGCTGAAAAAAAAAAAACAAACTAGGTCTGCATTCTTTAAAATGAAGAGGTAAAGGGGTGTAAACAGCCAAATTTTTTTTATGGATTTATTATTTTATCCGCACGGAAAGATTTTATTGTTTTTATCTCTTTGAACCAATTTTGGACAAGTTTGCCCCTGAATAGTATGTGGGCCAGTTTGGTATTGCTTTTGAGAAGTTAAAATCAGCTTATTTTATAATTTTGATATAAAATAATGTTTGGTAAAACTTCCAAAAGTGATTAATTCATAATCTGGCAAGTTTTGACAGTGATTTTGAGAAGTAGGTGGGGGGTTACTTTTTGAAAGTGATTATAAAATAATCTATTTCAGCATTTAATGAATCTTTTAAAATATCATTATTATCCTTATGAAATCAAATTAAAATCATTTATATACCTTATTTCATCTTAGAATTAAAGATTCTAATTAAATATTGATTTGATTTATGAAACCTTTTAAAAATATTTTTATTATTCTTATGGATTTTTTTTTTCTAATTTAAATATTCTACTTAAATATTAATTTAATATATATAATTAACGAAAAAATAAAAATAAGATTCTAAAATCATGTATATTTTAGTCATTATAACTAATTTCAGCACTTTTGAAATAAAATTACCAAACATACGTATAGTGCTTTTGAGCTATACAGTAGTTTTAAAAATATAATTAGCCAAACATCTGCTGATTAATTTTACTGCTGATTATTTCTTCAGCACAACTAACAGTGATTATTATAAAAGTTACAGCAATACCAAACTGGCCCGTAAATTCAAAATCAAATAGCTTGTAACTTTAATATCAATGATATATAACTTGAAAATCAACTAGCATGTAACTTTAAAATTAACACGATTGTTACTTCAAAAATAACTAGCATGTAACTTCAAAAATAACAGCCATGTAACTTCAAATTGAACTAGCATATAATTTTAGAGAGAGAAAAAAAAACGTTGACAGTATCATTTCGTATCAAATCGACTCCACTCTCTCACTCCAAACTTCATTATTCTTGTTCAAAAATGAATGGAAAAGAGTTATATATCTTTGAAAACGTCGCTCGGCACCAGATCTAGTTCAAAAGAGAGAAATTCGTGTTCCGAGTGATTTCTAGAGAGAGAAAATGAGAAAAATTCAGCACCGGGTTCAAATGCTTCAACAAGAGAGAAATTCGTATGACCAAGAGAGAGAGAGAGAGAGAGAGAGAGAGAAATTGAAGAGAAAGATGAAGACTTGCTAAGTTTTGGTTGAAGAGAGAGAAAGATGAAGAACTCGCTTTTTTGGTTCCGGTTGAAGAGAGAGACAAAGAAGAGTGAAGAAGTGGGAAGAAATGTTGGTTGGGGAGAGAGAATGAGGGGTCGTTTGGCAAATGGGATGGGATTGGGATTGGGATTATTTTTAATCCCTTTCCTTTCTTTGGCTTGGCTGGTGAGTTGAGATTAATTTATCCCATCTAAATTTTTTATCCCACTGATATGGGATAAAATAGTCCCCACCAAAATCACGGGACTCATTTTAATCTTCTCCTTTCACTTTGACTATCTCTCTCTCTTTCTCATGTTTATATTTTTAGTCTAACGATTGTCTCCATTACTTTGTTGTTTGTGCTTCCTTTTGTCTCTTTTTGTATGTATGTAAAGATTTTTACTAGGTCATGGTCATGGATGTGGATTCGGATTCGTATTTGATTTTTCTTCTTCTTCTTCTTTCTGTGTTAAAATAAAGGTTGGGTCAAGGGATTTAGGTGAGAAAAGTGCACGTAAAGACTATAAGCCAAAGTAATTCGAATCCACTAGGACTTGAAATAACCTAGATTGCCAAACAGGAAAAGAATCCTAAGTAAAAAAGAAAACAAAATCCTAAGAATCCTAAGTAAAAAGGAAACAAAATGAAATCCTAAGTTAAAAAGGAAACAAAAATCCTTAGTTAAAAGAAACTAAAAGTCTTCACGCAATAAGCTAGATGGCCGAACTTTGGGCCTGTTGTGATCTACTACGGAGGACGAAGTCTTTGTAACATATGTAGGGCTCGTCTTGGGTTTTCTGGAAACATATTATAATAGACGATTTGACCCCAAATTCCCTCGGTAGAGGCCTACAAAGTTTAGCATGAATTTGGTTGCCCCACGTTACCCAAATATGAATTCGCTACCCGTACAAACTCGCCACCTGCTCCGCATCATCCTCCCCAGGCTGGACGGAATTCTGCCTCAAATTTAGCACCTCTTCGTTCTCCAAAGCGGAATCACCGTGGTAAGGGACGAAATGCTTCACATTGAAAATATAAAGCCGTATGAATATTGCCGAGCAACCTCAGACGGTAGGGTTTGGAGTTGACCTTCTCGCCAATTTGATTACCCTTTCTCCTTAAACTGATCCGCATCAGAAATCTTGATCCACATATTGCTTCTCATGCTCAAGACATGGGAATAAATGTTGAACAAGTGATTAGAAAGTAAGTTGGTGTAGATCGTGGAGTTACTGTTAATAATGTTATCCAATATTGATTTTTAGTATGTCCTTTACAAAGTTATTGAAGTTCAAACCAATTTTGATTTACAAAACAAACACCAACGAAAATTTACTAACAACCTAAAATCGAGGCCCGTGTTTCACATGGTGTCCTTAAGACAAATTCGCCGTCAACACCATATGTGTTTGGCGTTTGTCTCCTAGGATACAACGATTCACAATGATTGTATATTAACGTCACCACTATCAACGAACTCAAATTAAAATGATTTGAACTTACTAAAGAAACCCAGAAAAATGAAGAACAAGAGCAAGAAGTTGCAATGCATAAAATAAAGCTAATTTTCAATGTCTATAATTTTTCCGTGTTTTTTTTTTTTTTAGAATGAAGGAGAAGGCACTCAATTTATAGACAATTCATTGCAGAGAGAATTTAATTGGAAATCAAAGAATTAATTTGGAAATAATTCTCATTAAACATGGCAATTTAAAAGTCAATTTGGTTTTGAATTCAAAGTTTAATATTTTAATTAATTTGGAATTAATCAAAATCAATTACCATTAAGTTGGTAATTACAATTTTTAAAATTCAAAACTTAATTCCAATAATTACAAAATTAATTTTGACATTAAATCCCATTCAATCTTTGATTTGGGAAAAATTAAACATGCAGTAATATCATAATGAGTCACAGGTGCACACACACATGATTTGTATTCATGCTTGTAAGCTACAAAACAAGTATATATACATATATATATATATATGTATACGCACTTGATTAAACATTTATTTTCTCACCAATGTGGGATTCAATATTTTTCCCAATTCAACAGTTACACTTTGAGTATCAATTTCTCATTCACTCATTTACCATTTTTTCAACAAATTAAATAGCTCTTCTGATGAGCAACATACCTCTAATCAAAATAGTGGAGGAAAAGATGATGGAGATGATTGTGATGGTGGGGATAAGGGAGTAGGTTGGGATGCTGGTGCTGTAAGATGGAATGCTAGTGTATCAAGTTGGGATATTCGTGTAGGATGTTGGGATGCCTGATGTAATAGGTTAAGATGTTGGTGTAGGTAATTTCGATCAAAATTGTGGTAAACAATAAGGAGGAATGAGTCAAATTGATGAAAAATCTTTGACAATGACTCTCTTCTTAATGAGTATAGACACATAAAATAGTTTTTTGGATGATTCGCAGACAAAGTCAGGTTTCCAGATACCATATTATGGTAATTATGGTGACTACAATATATTTGATTATCCTTCACCACAAATACCAAATGCAATACCTATGCATGTAGATCAACAATACCCACCAAGTTGGGTAAATTCAAACTACCCAATTCATGGATTTGTTGGAAGAGATCAAGCAATAACATACACGTGGCATATTAATAACTACATTTAAAACTATGCAAGCACATTTTTCTGAGAAGATTATTGTTCGAATCAATTAAGATGAAAATATACCTTATGTCTTTGAACCACCAAGGAATTCATTTTGCTATTAAATTTCAGACATGCAATGTATTATGCATGAATTATGATAGAATCATGGAACTAATTATTTTTTTAATGATAATTGTTTTTATTAAATATTTAATTTCTTTATATTGTATATAAAATTGTAAAAGTGAAACAAGATATTATTCTATTAAATACTTAATTTTAAAAATTATATACAAACTCTATCTATATTATAATTTATAATAAGTTCATAACTATGTCAATTTATTGTTAAAATATGATTCATTTGATGTATAATTATTTGTTTAAGATTGTCCTAAAATTTTACAAAAAATTTCTTACTTTAGATACAAATATCCATCTTTTTTTTCATATTATCCCCGAAATATCCTTAAATTTTGAAGTTCGATATAGATACCAATACCGATATTTTCTACCTTAATCATAAGCTTTCAATTTTCAATTTTTTTTTTTTTTTAAAGAATTTAATGTAGTTGGAAATGTGATTGGTATAAATAATGATTCTACATACTTACATAGTATAAAATTTAGTTTTTAATTAAAAGAATTTGTCTGTATTGGTTAATTTGTATTATTTTAGTAAATAATTTTTTTAATAAAATATGGGTCTATATAAATCATATTTATGGGTGGAAATATCGACACCCTTTCGTATTTAACTATTGTTGTACCTGATTATGAACTTTTATGGACTCTGATTATTACCCTCCTCCACAAGATCAGAGATCCGATAATATGTATCGGAGTGTACTTCAGAATACTATTTTCACTCGGGCTTCTATTCCACCAACAAGGTAACACTGAAGAGACATTCGGAGGACAACATTTATGAACATATCGTACCTGACCGCGTAGAGACAGCTGTTGGACCCAACCACTGAACCCTCGACACGTGCCCGAGACATCAGAAGTTGGGCTATATAAGCCCTCATTTCTACCATTAGACACAATTTTTTACTTTCACTCATCACTCTTTAAAAGAGCTCGACATTGTGTAATCCCTTTAGAAGTGGGAATTTACTTCTACATCAGTCAATAAAAATTACAGTTTGTTTCATGTTCGATCTTATATATATATTTTAACCCCGTAAAGATTATACCTCGAAGGATCATTTTCGACCCTAACATTTGGCGCTAGAAGGAGGGGGGAATTCAGCACCTTCGCGGGAATAATGAATCCATAACTGGAAGATCAGTATCCGGACGTAAACCTCGAGCTGAGGCCACCCGGAACCCAGAATTATGCACAAGCTCTGCATCAACAACAACCACTCCCTCAGCATGTCTCGCCTTATCCGGGTCCTGCAGGGGAGCAACAGCCTCAGCAACCGAATTATGGGTATTATCCTTATCAGGCGCAGTTCCCATTTCAAGGTCAATTTTACGGATATCAGGGAGCGCCACAATAATACCCCCAGGTACCGATGAACCCATTCTACCCGCAAATGCCTCACCAAGCCTATTACCCTCAGAGTTATCCACCGATGTACGCACACCAGCAGCCACAGCAACTCCACCCACAGGCTAAAGATCCGGTCATCCGAGGAATCACCAGCAGATTGGACACTTTGGCCCAGAATGTTACTTGGGTAATAAATGTTGTGGACGGTGGTGGACAACAAGGAGATTCAGAGGAAGCTAACTCTCGAGCCGAAGGTAACCCAGCCGGGAACCGATCGAGAGAGAGAAGAAGAAGACAACACGGCTCAGTTTATCGAGCCCGAGCCGGAAGAAAATGTGAATCAGGAGGCATCGCATAGAGTTACGGGGATGACCCGTATTCGGGAAGAGCGCGACAGAGTGGTCCAAGAGCAAGTACCTCGTAGGACGTGCTACCGACAAGAAAATATAGGTGCATCGTACCCTCATCATGGAGATACCGAAATAAATACCCTTGCGGATCCAGAGGCCTTCCGCGAGCTACAAGACCAACGTGCGGATATTCAGGACCAGATACACTATGGTCATCGGAGGTCAGTAACTCGCAGAGAGAGCCCGTTTGTCGAAGGAATCACCACCGCAGAAATTCCAACTAATTTTAAGATGCCGCGAAAAGATATGTGTGGATTTGGTGGTACAGGAGATCCGGATGACCACTTAGACTCCTACCTAGACTGGATGAACATGCAAGGGGCATCCGATGTCGTAAAATGTAGGGTTTTTCCACTCACGCTCTTTGGAGATGCGCGGACGTGGTATGAGAGTATCAAGCCGCAAGCAGAAGAAGACGGAGGCACATGGTTCATCTCACCTCCATTAAACAACTTGAAACTGAGACAATCAGAGATTACATGAAAAGATTTACAAATGCGGCCAGGCAGGTCCAGGACTTCAGCGAAGCCGAGGCAGTCATGGCTTTCATACAAGGCCTCCAGAAAGGAAATCTGAGTTGGTCCCTCTCAAAGAAAGGCCCGACCATCTATAGGGAGCTGATGGAAAGAGCAGAAAAGTACGTTACGGCCGAAGATATTAATGACTCCGAGAGCCACGCAACTTCCACAGAACCTTATGAGGCACTAAAGAGATGGGGCAGGCAAGCGAGAGATAAGGGTAAAGAGCCTCAAATATCCAGGCAGGTGAATACCGGGAACACAGCTCGAAATTCCTGATTTCCCCCGAGAGATAAATTCGAAGAATATACCCCCTTGAGGTTCCCCCTGGATAAAATACTTGACATTGCTAACAAACAGAAGTTGCTGCGGAAGCCAGAACCCTTATATTCAGCACCCGAGAGGAGAGATTGGAGGGTCCACTGTAAGTTCCATAATGATCATGGCCATGAGACGAGAAAGTGTCACGATTTGAGGGATCAAGTGGAGGAGTTAGTCTGAAACGGTAAACTTCGAGACTGCGTGAAATCATAGGAATTGAGTGAAAAGACTACAAAGGCCCAACAGCACAAGAGCCACCAAACTCTAGGTAATATGCAAGATTCAGATGATGAAGAACCCATAAACTTCATTGATGCCGTTCCCGTGACGGGAGACCCCGGATCGACCTCTTTCGGGAGGGCAGCCGCATCCGTTTGTTTGACGACTACTCCAGAAGATGCGCCGAGACATTGGGTTCCATTATCATTCTCTACCGAAGATTCCTATGGAATAAGATATCCCCACTGTGATGCCCTCGTTATCTCTTTAAAGGTTGGGAATCGTACGGTCAAGAGAACCCTGATTGACCATGGAAGCTCATTAGACATCATTCACTGGGACCCGCTCCAGAAACTCGGATATACCATCCCGTAGCTTCAAGCCTCCAAATATTGCATTAGGGGTATTGGTGGGCATCGTACCAGTCCAGTCGGACAGATCGACTTGCCTGTTCGATTCGGTACTAGACCCCGAATACGCACCATATGGGTTAGCTTCCAAGTGATAGACATCCCCTTCCCCTTCAATATCCTTATCGGAAGACCAACACCTTATACCCTAAAAGCAGCTACCAGCATTTATTCTCTGAAACTGAAGTTCCCAACCGAGTTAGGTCCGGGGGAGGTAACCGGAGATCAAGAGGAATATAAGAGGTGTATTCAGATCGAATCCAACCATGTACTTACCATCGGAAATTATAGTGCAGCACCCGTATCACGAAGAAACACACCGAAAGAATGAAGGCCCAAAAAGAAACAAATTGGAGATGTAGCTACCACACAAATGTCAGACACAACCCCGCTTGATGAAATTCATGTCACTAGTCTTAATCCCCGGGAGGTTGGATCACAGCCAACAGGGGAACCCACTGAACCATTGCTGAAAGTAATACTCCGCGAAGAAGACCCAGAAGAAACCGTCCTCGTCGGAGCAAACTTGAAACCCCGAGTAAGAATCGAACTTGTGGAACTCTTAAAGGAATCCTCGGATGTTTTTGCATGGAGTCATACAGACATGCTGGGTATAGATCCTTCAGTCATATCCCATTCCCTCAGTGTGGATCTAATGTTCAAGCCAGTGTCACAAAAAAGAAGATCCTTCAACAATGAAAGATACGAAGCCATAGCCACCGAGATAGACAAGCTCTTGAAAGCAGGTTTCATCCGGAACCTAGATTATAACGAATGGTTGTCGAATGTGGTATTGGTAAAGAAGAAAGATGGAAGGTGGAGGATGTGCGTTGACTTCACCGATCTGAATAAAGCTTGCCCGAAATACTGCTTTCCATTGCCTAGGATTGATCAACTGGTGGACGCGACTTCCGGACATGAATTGCTTAGTTTCATGGATGCATATTCCGGATATAACCAGATCCGAATGGATGAGAAGGATGAGGCCAGAACCACTTTTATCACAGATTGCAGCGTATACTGCTATCAGGTGATGCCTTTCGGCCTTAAGAATGCCGGAGCAACCTACCAGAGGTTGGTCAACCGGATATTCACGAATGAAATAGGAAGAACAATGGAGGTATATGTCGACGATATGCTGACTAAATCAGTGACTGTCGAGGAACATGTGCCAAACCTCTGAAATACGTTCATGCTCCTAAGGCAGTATCAGATGCGGCTTAACCCCACGAAGTGTGCATTCAGAGTGTTATCCGGGAAATTCCTCGGCTTTATGGTCCACCAAAGGGGGATTGAAGCTAACCCTGATAAGATCAGAGCGGTAATCGATCTCCTCCCACCGAGAAAAGCCAAGGACATACAGAAACTCAATGGCATGATAGTGGCCCTGTCCAGATTCATATCAAAATTGACAGATAGGTGTCTCCCGTTCTTCAAAGCCCTGAAGCACAAGGGAGATTTTTGTTGGACATCCAAGTGTCAAGCTGCTTTTAACGATCTGAAAACATATCTCCAGAAACCCCCGATGCTAGCCAAGCCGACCACCGGGGAGACACTGTTCCTTTACCTTGCTTTCTCTAAGGCGGCAGTAAGCTCGGTATTAATCAAGGAAGAGGGACCTATCCAGAGAGCAATTTATTATATGAGCAAGAGTATGACCGAACCAGAAACCAGGTACCATGATATGGAGAAGTTGGCATTGAGCCTGATTGTGGCCTCTCGGAAGCTCAAACCATACTTTCAGTCACACCCGATAGTTGTCCTAACAAATCAACCGCTTCGCCAAGTCCTCTAGAAACCAGAACTTGCCGGAAGGCTCACTAAATGGGCAATGGAGATTAGCGAGTTTGACATCCAATTTAGATTGAGGACTTCTATAAAAGGCCAAGCTGTGGCCGACTTCATTGTCGAGCACTCGAACCCGGAAGTGTTCAATCTGTCCACCGGATGTGTGTATCAGTGGGAAATGTTCATCGACGGATCCTCCAACCATCATGGTAGTGGTGCAGGGATAATCATCATAATCCCTGAAGGCACTCTCACTCAAACCGCACTCCGATTTGACTTCAGGGTGATTAACAATGTCGTGGAGTATGAAACCCTTGTCACGGATTAAAGATCATCTTGAACATGGGCGCAGAGCATGTAACAGTGTATAGCGACTCCCAGCTGGTTGTCAATCAAGTGAACCAAGACTACCAAGCTAGAGACCCCGAAATGGTCAGGTACCTAAGGCAAGTTAAAACTCTGATGTCCAAGTTCATCCGATGCGAGCTTATCCGAATCTCAAGAGACCACAATTCGTAAACCGACGCACTTGCTAAGCTCGCATCAACTTCGGATATGAAGTTACCACGGACCATAACCATCTTTCGCTTACCGACTCCCAGCCTCTCTGAAGACTAGAAGGTCGGTGTGTTGATCCCAGATCCCGTTGGTGAATCCTGGAAGACCCCAATCATGGACTACCTCCGTGATGGTACCCTTCCTGAAGACAAGAGTACAACATAGAGGATAAGAAGACAAGCACCCCGTTATCTCATCATCAATGGTTTACTCTTTCGGAGAGGATTTTCTCTCTCGTATCTTAGGTGTGTCAGCCCCCCACAGACAGAGCAAATCCTCTAGGAAGTCCACAGTGGATCCAACGGTAGCCATTCCACCGAAAAAAATCTAGGCCACCGGATAACAAGACAGGGGTATTACTGGCCAACCCTCTTCAAAGAATCAAAAGCACATTCTGAGTCATACGACCGATGCCAAAGGACCGGCCCAATCCCTCGTTTGCCCGCGGAAGCATTAACTCCTATGTCCTCACCTTGGCCCTTTTCCAGAATCGGAATTGATATCATCGGACCCCTACCTAGGGGGATGGCCGATAAAAGATACGCTGTAGTTACAATTGATTATTTCACGAAGTGGGTCGAAGCGGAGGCCTTGAAGCACATCACCGAAGCCAACACAACAAATTTCATCAAGCACTCCATAATTTTCAGGTTCGGAGTACCTCACACTTTGGTGGCCGATCATGGGACATAGTTCGATAACCATAAACTCCGGAAGGTATGCTCGGACTACAATATCAACTTAAAGCTAGCCTCACCATCCCATCCCCAAAGTAACGGCCAAGTTGAAGCTGTCAACAAAACCATAAAAACTTTCCTCAAAAGGAAACTACAGGCCCGAAAGGGATGCTAGGTAGAGAAACTCCCGGAGGTTTTATGGGCGATTCGTACCACCCCACACTCAGCAACTGGAGAAACCCCTTACTCGTTAACGTTTGGTACTGAAGCAGTTATACCCACTGAAACGAATATTCCCACAAGAAGAGTGTCTGCTTACACTCTGAGCGACAATGAAAATGAACTCCGAGCATGTCTTGAAGAGTTAGAAGAAAGAAGGGACATAGCCAGGATTTGAACTGCTCACCATCAGCAAAAGATAGCCAAGTATCATGATAAATGGGCTCAAATCCGAAGGTTTAATCCGGGGGACCTTGTCCTTAAAAAAGTCCTACCATCAACAAAGACAACTTCCTTAGGCAATCTGGGGGACAAATGGGAAGGGCCTTACATTGTTGACTCGGTATCCATGAAGGGTGCTTATAAGTTAAAGAAGGAAGATGGTACGCCCCTAAAGAACCCATGGAATGTAGACCACTTGAAGAAGTACTACCAATGATTGTCTACCAAATGTATTGTGAGAAATCCTGTTCAGTGACTTTTCTTTAATTTTTAAATTTTTGGTTTCGGTTTTCATTTTCTGTCATTGCTTCATTGTTTTATACTCTGACACGGAGCACAAAAGTCTCCACCCCCATGGGAGCATCAAAAGACTCCGATAGGATCACAAAAGTCTCCACTTCCATGGGAGCACCGAAAGACTCCGACATGGAGCACAAAAGTCTCCACCCCCATGGGAACACTGAAAGACTCCGATAGGAGCACAAAAGTCTCCATCCCTATGGGAGCATCGAAAGACTCCGATGTGGAGTATTGGAATTAACATTAATATGTGAGTTATACTATTAACTTTCGCCACGTATTTAAAACAAATTCCGAAATATAACAGTTAAAATGTAATCATGAAACATAACCACGAAAATATGAATTCCGAATATATATATTGAAAAGTTTTCGATTAAAATATACGGCCCACGGCCGACAAAATCACTGGGACAACCCCCGGTATGATAAACTGAGAAAAGAAAAAAAAAATAAAACCTAACTAAGAGAAGCCTCAGAGGCTTAACCACACCTAGCTCTCTTTCCACCTGCACGGCTGGCTACGAACCTTTCATCATCGGAAGATATCGCCTCGGGTTCATTCTCCGATATTGGTTCCTCGGTGAAATATTCAGACTTGTCCTTAACCGGGACACTTTCCTTCCTGACCCTAGATTCGGTACCCTTCTTGACATCCGCATCAAAAGAGGAAAAGTCAAAATCGGGATATGACCGGAGCAATAATGTCCGGACGTCTTTAACCGCCTTGTCGAAGGTATCCTCTTGGATCTCGGAGAACTCATCGGAGTTCAAGAAAATGTTCACGGCATTGTCTCCGAGATCCTCCTTCATCCCTTGAATTGAACTATTCGCCTTCTTCAAACGGCCACGGTAGTCGCATAGCTTGGTCTGCTTCTCCCTGCAGACAACTTTGGTCTTCTTGTATGAGGTGGACATTTCACTGATGATGAGCCTCTGCGACTCCACGATGGCCGTAGATTCCCGGAGCTTCTCCTCCGTCTTCTCTTTCTCCCTTAGCACTCTCTCATACCTACCCTTTGCATCCCCGTACCTCTTCTCCATATGAAGGAGGTTACCGATGGCCTGATAAACAATAACATAAATTTATCATCCGAAATAGTTCACTTGAGAAATATACTAAAAATAATCCCCCACAGGATATTATGTGTAACATGTTTGCCTGCCCGTGTCTGATCCTATCGACGTTGGACATCTTTCCATACCCCGACATCTCGCCACTCCTCAGAAGATCCTTTCCGTGGACACACAGGTATTCCACGCCAGTCTTAGGGTTTATTGGCTTCATGCCCGAACCGGATCTCAACACCGGAGGATCCCTAAAGTAGTTCGGGGGAGAGGTCGTTGGATCCCGAACGTTAGTACGCAGGGGGGTCCCTTGCGGCATCTCCTTATCAGAGTCCACAAGCTCGACATTAATGGGTGGGACTCAAGCTGGATCACGAACCGTTGATTTCAAGGGGATGGTATCAACAATTTGTGTAGAGGTCCCCGCGGTAGCAATCGAAACCAAGGACCTTGCAGTTCGAGTGGTCCTCAGAGGAGAAGTACTCTCAGATGCCTCCTCCTCTTCGATCAAGTTGAGACCCTTCGGGAGCATCCTTTTCTTCCTCTTATCCTCCTTTCGCTTGTTGGCTCCATTTTTCATTTTATCGGCCATCCTCTCCTTTGCCATCTCGGTGAGCTTCCATACTCTTATAAAAACAATGAACCAATGATGAATTAGTTCCGAGAATCAGATGCTGAAAAATAAATAATAATAATACCCGAAACAGTACTCACTCTTCTTTGACAAGGTTTTTTCAACCTTCCGCTTCCTGGACTCTGTGAGATCAACTATGAAACCAAGCTCGTGAAGCCTCCGATCGTCTAGCAAATAATCCACGTGCCTTCTCTTCAGAGACACTCGCCAAGCATCCGAAACATGCTTTCGCTCAGCCTTAGACAATTCCTCGAAAGTGACGCGTTCCCACGGAGCTGCAGAAAGAGCACACCAATGAACATAGCAAATCAAGATATAATAAAATGAACACCGAAAATAAACCTAAGGAGGCCCCAAACACTTAGGATATTGAACACTGAGCGAACCCTCTGAGGACGACCACCGAGCTGTAAGTCTTTGCCCCAGTCGCCTCGACAGACAAACCAAGTCTTCTTCCATTCCTTGTTGGAAGACGGAAGCCCGGTGATCAGAGGTTCACCGTCTTGCTTGTCACGACAAGCAAGAGCCCACCAGCCATCTCCCCCGAATTTGTGGGAGTATAAGCTGTAGTAGTGTCCAATCTCCCTAAAGGTGGGGGTAGGATATTTCATACTCCGCCGTAGGGAGTACATCCCGATTACTATCCTCCAAGCGTTCGGATTCAACTAGGCCGGAGCAATTCCTATCTCCCTCAATACCCTCTGAATGTAGGGTTGCAATGGCAATCTAGCCCCAATCTCCAGAAACGTGGGATGAAAAGCTATAGAATTCCCTTCGGGATTGCTTGCTCTTTCCCCTTATCTAGGAACCCTAATACGCACTGAACGAGGGATCGAAAACTCCGTTGCAAGCCGGTTAAGCTTCGCCGCGTCCACCTTATTCTCCCGCGTAAGGTTTATCACAAACCTCATGTGATCTATCTCATCACGAACGAAATCTTCGGAGTTGTAACCCTCCCAACATTCGCCCGGACTAGGACCAACCGCAGATCCTTAGGCACGAGCACCTTCCGGCATTTGTTGGACCTCCGGGCTCCCTACATCCTAAATATCTACATCACCGAAAGCACTTCTGGTGCTGCTCCCTATAGAAATTCTACCCGAAGTGGACTCCTAGGTTTTAGACTCCGAACTAGACGACATTATGGGGCTCGAAGCCCCGGCTTTTCGAACCATCGGAGGATGTTGGCAGGTACTTATCAAGTACACAGAAAGGTAACTATATTCGGAGACTAACCTGTTCCTTCTTTCTTCTTACACTCCTTTAGGCACCGAAGACGCTCTGATCAATTGAGAAAACACAAATAGGGAGTCATGTGTGACCCTACACCACTATTTATAAGGGCCCTCAGCACAGGAAACGAAGCGTCACGGATCTCCGTCTCACAACGCGACACCTGTCCGCCGCCCCTTCTTTCCAAGCCACATGTCACCCGCTTATTGAATGTGGTATGGGCCGATGTCGATTCAAGCGGCCCTAAACGAACGTCCGATATTAGCGACAGACTCTATTTTCGAGCCTACAACCGGTCTTGCATACCGACTTACGTGCTCAATGGGGAACTATTATACCCGATTATGAACTTTTATGGACTTCGATTATTACCCTCCTCCACAAGATCAGAGATCCGATAATATGTATCGGAGTGTACTTCAGAATACTGTTTTCACTCGGGCTTCTATTCCACCGACAAGGTAACATTGAAGAGACATTCGGAGGACAATATTTATGAACATATCGTACCTGACCGCGCAGAGACAGCTATCGGACCCAACCACTGAACCCTCGACACGTGCCTGAGACGTCAGAAGTTGGGCTATATAAGCCCTCATTTCTACCATCAGACATAATTTTTTACTTTCACTCATCACTCTTTAAAAGTGCTCGACATTGTGTAATCCCTTTAGAAGTGGGAATTTACTTCTACATCAGTCAATAAAAATTACAGTTTGTTTCATGTCCGATCTTATATATATTTTTTAACCCCGTAAAGATTATACCCCGAAGGATCATTTTCAACCCTAACAACTATCATTATTTTGGTCACATGCTTAGCACAAAATGATAGCATTATTTTGTACAAAATATGACAATTTTGTTTGAATGCAATGGCACATGCCTTCTGATAAATCGCTATCTTAAGATATAGCAATCATGCCCTGCTATAAAATCCAACATATATCATCAATATTTAGGTTCTGTTGTGATATAATAAACAACAGATGAAATATATAAAGAAGAAGATGAGAAGAGTATTAACTGATCGATCTTTGTATTTCACTTGTCTCTTAAGTAATTCTGATTACATGACTAACGTTACAAATGAAGAGATGATTCTATTTACAGACTTTGAATCTACTTGATTTACATTGAACAAGGAGAGGCGGCAATTGCAAAGCTGATGATGAAGCAAAGCTAAACACCCTCCACGTACATAGTCTATAGAATAAAATAGTCAATTATAAACGGTGAAGAGGTGGGTGGGAATTAGGGGCGAAACCAGAATTTTTTTTCAAGATCGGCTGTTATGAAAAAAATATATATATTGACAAAGGTATGTCTCGACTGTACAAGAGAAATTTCATTAATTAAAAAAAACGTACGTATAGTTGAAATTGACAAAATAATAATAATTTTTTTTAAACAACTATAAGTCAACTATTTACTTTAAAATCTAAAATTAACCGATAAGGGGACGAATAGTTTTATTTTTATTTTTTATTTATTTATTATTATTTTTAAGAGTAATTGATGAATTAAACATGGAAAATAATTACATACATAAATGAGGGAAAAAAAAAAAAAAAACTTAATCATATAGTTTATTTTATCCTCACTAAAAGATAAACTTAACTTATGGGTACTAACTAATAGAATTTTTATTTGTAATGGATAATATATATATATATTCAAATGCTTGGGTGGTCTAGCCCACCCAAGCCAGGGCTATTTCCGCCCTTGGTGGGAATCCATTAATATTCCACAATACTCCCCCTTAGATTTCCACAATTTATATGTAAATTTGCTAGGAAAAACCTAATGAGACAAAAACCTTAGCAAAATATATACAATGATTTTCTGGATCAGGTGGAGTTGGATGTGTTCAAAGACTGCCTCATTAAAACCTTTCTAGTAAAATCTAGTGGGACAAAATCCGGAAGAAGAAAAATGTGTATAGTGTATATATGTCTAGAATTACTTTTTTCTTCAAAATGTTGCTCCTCCTGATTGAACGATCCCCTTCATAAAAACTTCAACATCAATATTGTAATTTACAGAGCCGACGCATGCCAATTCCAAATACCAGTTTTTCAAATGTTGATGTAGGTAATGTTTTAGTAAACAGATCTACAAGATTATCTGTAAACCGTATTAGCTTAACATCAATTTGTCAATTCTGTTGAAGTTCATGAGTATAGAAGAATTTAGGAGAAGTATGATTAGTTCCATCTCCTTTGATATATACCCCTCTAATTTGAGCAATACAAGCTGCATTGTCTTCAAATATCAGTATTAACATTTTTGTAGATAATGAAAATCCACAAGTATTTTGAATATGATAAATAACTGATCTTAGCCAAACACATTCTTGACTTGTTTCATGGAGTGCGATGATCTTAGAATGATTAGAGGATGTAGCAACTAAAGTTTGCTTTGTGGAGCGCAATGATATTGATGTGCCATTATAGGTAAAAATATATCCCGTTTGTGAACGAGCTTTATGGGGATCAGATAGATATCCGGCGTCAACATAACCAAGTAAACCTGAAAAATTGTTAGATCTTGTATAAAACAATCATAAATCTTTCATTCCACTAAGGTGACAAAAAAATTTTTTAATCCCATTCCAATGTCTTCGAGTTGGTGCTGAACTGAATCTAGCAATTACATTCACTGAGAATGCAATATATGGTCTAGTACACTGAGTTAGATATAACAAAACATCAATTGTATTAAGATATGATACTTTAGGACCAAGTATTTTTTTCACCATTTTCTATTGGACGGAATGGATCCTTTTTAAAATCAAGAGTTCTAACAACCATAGGAGTACTTAATGGATGAGCATTATCCTTATGGATTCTTTTTAAAATCTTTTCAATATATGCTAATTAATGGACAAGTATTCCATTTGATTTATGCTCGATCTCTAGGCAAAGACAATATTTTGTCTTTCCCAGATCTTTTAGTTCAAATTTCTTTTTTAAATATTTAGCAGTTTTCAGGAGTTCTCCAGGAGTTCCAATTAAATTCATATCATTAACATAAACTGCTACGATAGTAAATCCAGATTATGATTTCTTTATGAAGACATATGGGCATATATGATTATTAATATAGCTTTCTTTTATCAGATATTCACTGAGACGGTTATACCACATCCATTCAGATTTTTTAATCCATACAAGGACTTTTGTAAATTAATCGAATACAAATTACGAGATCTTGAGTTACACGCTTCTGGCATTTTAAATCTTTCAGGGATTTCATGTAAATATATGAATTAAATGAACCATATAGATAAGCAGTCACTACGTCCATCATGCATATTTCAAGTCTTTCCAAGACAGCTAAGCTTATCAGAAAGTGAAACGTAATTGTATCCATAAGTGGTGAATATGTTTCATCAAAATCAATGTCAGGTCTCTACGAGAAATCCTGTGCTACTAGTCATGATTTATATCTCACGACCTCATTTTTCTCATTACTTTTCTATATGAAAACCCTTTTGTATCCAACAGGTTTGATGTCTTTAGGTACCTGGATTATTGATCAAAATACTTTACGTTTGGCTAATGAAGTCAATTCTGTTTGAATTGATTCTTTCCATTTAGGCAAAGCAGACCTTTGTCTATAATCATTGAGATTATGAGGTTCATAATCATCATTTATAATTTCAGTAGCCACTGTGTATGAAAACATATCATCGATGATTGTTTCTTCACGATTCTATATTTCTCTTGTATAATTTATAGAAATTTCCTCATTTCTATATTCTTGTATCTCTTCGGAGATTCCTTCCCCTATAGGGGTTTTTGTCACTCTAGTAACTTGTGTCTCTTCAGGGACATTTAACTCTTCTGGATTAATTTAGAGAAAGTGGATTTATTTATTTTTCTCTTTTAAGGAACAATATCTTTTGAACCAAATGGTCGACCACGCTTCTGGCGTGCATTAGATGATTCTTTTGCTATCATTTGTTTAGATTGTTTTGGAATAATCATTCGTGTTGGTATATTAATAGTTGGAATGTATGATTTTGTTACCCTAGTAGCATCTATAAATGCATCTGATAACTGATTTGCTATTGTTTGAAGATGAACTATCTTGCGTACTTCGTTCTCACATTGAGATGTGTATGGGTCTAAATGAATTATATTAGACCATAAACTTTCTAGAAAAGTTCACGTTTATCTTCAGAAGGAGTTTTTCTTTCCCCTAATAATGGAAAATTTATCTCATCAAAATGACAATCGGCAAAATCATGCTGATAACAACACGTGATAAAGTAAATAACCAATGAAATATATAATGAAGAAGATGAGAAGAGTATTAACTGATCTTTGTATTTCACTTGTCTCTAGGTAATTCTGATTACATGACCAACCTTACAAATGAAGAGATGATTCTATTTATAGACTATGAATCTACTTGATTTACATTGAACAAGAAGAGACGGTGACATGCAAAGCTGATGATGAAGCAAAGCTAAACACCCTCCACGTACATAGTCTATAGAATAAAATAGTAAATTATAAATGGTGGGTGGGAATCCATTAATATTCCACAACAGGTTCCAACTATTAAATTAAAAAAGACAGAAAGCTGGTGAAATATCAAAACTATGGATCTTAGACAATAGGAATTGAGCTGCTTTGGTTTTTATTTAAGTTATATTGTTAAATAATTTTTTTTTTTTTTTTAATAAAAAAAAAAACTTGATTTTTGTTAACAGCCTTTTTTGGCTGGGTCCAAAGAAGGATTTTTTCTCCCTACCAAGGCTACCTGTATTAGAAAGAAGGAAGCTACATGGAGCATCATGGCAAGACCTAGATTGGGGTCATCTTGGTACCCCCGATATCTAAAGAATACCGATACATGATCCATGATACACAGTACCCCGATGTCGCACCACACCAGTATCCCAGTACCCCATATCTCGGTTCCTGTACCCCTCTCCCTCCGACCGGGGAGTACCGCTCCATCTGGTCTAAATGTTGTACGGAAAAGTCTCCGCGATAATTTTTCGGATAACACTTTTGACACCGTCTGTGGGAAGTTCACTAGACCAACGTGGCTTCCTTGTCTGTACATGAGCGTATGTTTCTCTATCCCTTACATATTATCACTTTACATGTGATTTAATGCATTCCACTACTATGTTCACTACATGTTTATACCATGATACAATGATACTTTATTTCGCCTTACTAGTTCCTTATTACTAGTGTGATTACATAAAAAGTTTGCATGGAATCCTGCTATGATTGGTTGATATTTCACCTTATATATGATGCTACTTAAATACATTGAACATGTGGAGTGCATCATGATATAGATCCATGAGATCTAACTAATTTATTGTCATGCAAGTTCAACCTTCTACTATTGAGGTGATAGACTCACTGTTCATGGCATATTATTCATTATTTGAGATGTATTTTCTCCATATTTATGTATACCACCTACGCACCACGTGTGGTGCTTACTTTGTCATTTGACGACTTTTGTTTGTTGTGGAGCAAATATGACGTTTAGGACTCCTAATGGAGCCGATCTCCTATATTGCCCCAATGCAACAAAGTCTGCTCATATACAAGTAAAGTTCTTCTACAGCCGCTTTGTGCCTAGAGAGCTCCTTTACAGCAGATCCAACCCGGTACTCATAGAGCTCCTATGCAGCAAAGCTGCACCCATCCTGCTTCCTTACAATGGATTTGCTCGGTAGAGCTCCTATCCAGTAGACCACTGGATTTGCACACGTCTATACGGATCTTATCATGTGACCTAATCCACTCTTCAAAATCTCCTAATTAGCAAGTCAACACTTATACCAAAGAAGCCAACACAACTGTGTGGTCGTGGGAGGAAGCAAGACCGGTAGAAAACCAATGGCTCCTCTACCATTGTACCAGGCCTAACAACACCCAAGTGAGCCACCTAGGTTCCAGTTGATCCGAGTGGAGTTCAGAGCCTCATTTCAGTTGCAAGGGACTTTTTGATGCCCTAGCAAGCCTCTGGACCAGCATCTTGAAGGTGGCTTTTCACTTTTTGTACCGGGCCCCTCAATACCCAAGTGAGCCACCTAGTTTTCGATTTGTCCGAATGGTGTCCAGAGCCTCATTTCAGTTGCTAGGTACTTCTTGATGCCCTAGCAGGCCTCTAGACCAGTACCATGTCGGTAGTTCCTCTCATTTTATACCGGGCCTCTCAAGGCCTTAGTAAGCCACCGAAGTCCCGACCCGTTCGAGTAGAGCCCATAGGCTTCCTACATTTGCTGAGGCCTCCTCCATGCCTATGCAAACCTCTAAAGCAGCGGCACCGCTGCATGGCCCAGTAACTCCTTACTTCTTGTACCAGGCCGATCAATGCCCAAGTGAGCCATTACGGTCCCGATTCTTTCCAGGAGGGTCCATAGCCTCATTTCAGTTGTTGGTCACTTCTAGGATCCCAAGCATACATCTGGACTAGTAACATCAAAGGAGGACTAACGGTTCCTGATTTCTTGTACCGGGCCACTCAATACCCCAGTAAACTACTGAGGTCCCGGTTCATTTAAAAGGAATCTCGAGCCCCATTATGATTGTTGGAGACTCTCATCTACCCCAAGCAGGCCCCTAAACCAGTTGTAATACTTGGGGACTAAAAGCTCACCATTCTCTCTCGTAAACCCTAAAGGAAGGACGGTAACCCCTACATTCAAAGATTGGATCAGGTTACCAATCTATGATAACTGGATCACCTTAAGACCAGGAGAGCTACATAGCACTCCTGATGCCTTAGACCAGGCCAACCCCTCTAGAAGGATCACCATAACTGATCGCCTTAAGACCAAGGAGAGCCACATGGCACTCATGCTGCCTTGGTCAGGGAATACCCTCCTCTAGGAAGGATTTGGTGCATAAGTGTTGTTTTTAACCTCCTTTATTGATCGTGTTTTCTCGATAGACTACGGTAATAAACTTATAGGATAATGATATGTGAATATGCGGAATAAAATATGAACAAATAAAGAAAACACACCACACACAAACACAAGAATTTACCGAGGTTCGGCTAACTTTGCCTACGTCCTCGTGTGATCTCTCTCGAGAAATCACTAGCATTATGAAGAAAAACGCTTGGTTACAAGATACTTATTGAAAACCCCTTAGCTAATTCCCCAAAACCTTGCTAGAACCTCTCTATCACTCTTGCTCTCTACCCTTTGTATGCTTGCTGTTTTTTCTGTGTTAAAAATAAGCTCCCAACAGCCCTATTTATAGATATAGGACTTAGGTTACATTCCTTGCTAGAATAGGACTCCTAAATCCTTTTAGAATAGGAAAAGCTAACTTATTTCCTAATCCTAGTTGATTTGGGACTCTTAAGAAAATATAATTTCCTAATCCCAATAGGAAATTATGTGCACACTTTATTTTCTCCTAATCCAAATAGGATTCCTTCTTAAACCTTGACTTGGGTTTTGATGAGCCAAAAACACAACAATCTCCACCTTGGTGAGTCAAAACCAAGAAATGACTGATGTACCCTAGAATGTCTTCGAACCTTCTTGAAACAACTCTGGAAAGCTTCAAGAACCTTCACCTTGGCAAACTTCTTCTTGCCTTAATGCACCTCAAGTGAGGAGGTGCTCCACCCAATCCTCAGCATGTAATGAGATTGAGTGAGTTCAAGCAAAACTTGAACTTCTCAGCTGTTACCGGTTTAATCAAGTAATCTGATGCGTTCTCCTCTGTATGAACCTTCTCCAATGTAACTTCCTTCGATTCTACCCAGTCCCTAATTCGGTGATAAAGAGCCTCAATATGCTTCGATCTTCCATGAAACACTTGATTCTTTGCTAAGTAAATAGCACTTTGGCTATCACATCTAATCAACATGGAACCTTGAGTAATTCCAAACTCTCTTGCTAAACCATTAAGCCAAACCGCTTCCTTTCCAGCTTCCACAAGTGCAATATACTCAGCTTCAGTAGTGGATAATGCTGTAATTGATTGTAGAGTAGCCCTCCAATTAATCGGCCCACCACCACTAGTGAAAACATAACCTGTAGTAGATTTTCTTTTATCCAAGTCCCCTGCATAGTCAGCATCTACATAACCCAGCACACATGCTTCTTTCCCTTGTTTTTCAAACAAGATTCCTAAACTCTTTGTACCTTTCAAGTAACGCAGAATCCATTTAACTGCAGACCAATGCTCCATTCCTGGATTCGCCATATACCTTGAAACAACACTTAATGCTTGTGCTAGGTCAGGTCTTGTGCAAACCATCGCGTACATTAGAAATCCTACTACGCTTGCATAAGGCACTTTGCTCATCTCTACCAACTCTTTTTCTGTAGTTGGACATTGCAGCGCACTCAACCGATAGTGAGCTGCCAACGGAGTAGTCACAGGCTTTGCTTCATTCATGTTGAATCGCTTCAAAATATTTTGAATGTATTTTGCTTGCGACAACCAAATTTTTCCCGCTACTCTGTCCCTTCTAATTTGCATTCCAAGGATCTTTTGTGCAGCCCCTAGATCCTTCATGTCGAATTCTTTACTTAGTTGCATTTTTAATTTCTGAATTCTAGACATATCTTGACATGCAATCAACATGTCATCTACATAAAGTAGCAATAGTATAATCATACCATCTTTGAACACATGATAGTAAACACAACAATCCTTTACGCATCTTCTAAAATTGATTTTCAGCATGTATAAGTCGAAACGCTTGTACCACTGCCTTGGAGATTGCTTTAGCCTATAAAGAGACTTCTTTAACCTACAAACCAAATTTTCCTTCCTTGTTTCGACAAATCGTTCCGGTTGAGCCATGTAAATGACTTCTTCTAGATCACCATGGAGAAACGCGGTCTTAATGTCCATCTATTCTATCTCCATATCCTACTGAGCTGCTATTGATAATAGCAATCTGATTGAAGTATGCTTAACCACTAGAGAGAATATCTCGTCATAATCAACTCCTTCCTTTTGTGAATACCCTTTTGCCACTAACCGAGCCTTGTATCTCGCGACATCACCTTCATGTGTCCCTTCTTTCTTTCTAAACACCCATTTACAACCAACTATCTTTCGATCTTTTGGTTTAGAAACTAGCTCCCAAACAAAGTTCTTATCAAGAGATTGAATCTCTTCTGACATAGCAACCATCCAACTTTCCCGATCATCACTTGCTATAGCTTCTTGATACGTGGTTGGATCTCTTTGACTAACATTTAGAGCATAATTAACTTCGTCTTGATCAAACCCATACTTTTCTGGTTTCTTGCGTTCTCGCTTGGGTTTATCCAATGCTATGCTTCTCTGAAACTGTTGCTCAGGTTGTTGAGGAACCAGGGAGTCTTGTTCCTGCGACTGTGATAGCTCTACCTGAGCCCGTACTTATGACTGTTGTTGTTGTTGCTCTACTCTTTCCTCATTAATCCCTTTGTCATGATCCACTTGCTTGTGCTCCACCTGAGCTGGATCTTCTTCCACGGCCCATTTGGTTAGAGGAAATTCGGTTGCTTCTTCTACAACATCAGTTTTCTTCTCCTCACTTGTCTTGATTTTATTTAGGGGCATAGTCTTCTCGTCGAACACGACATCTCTACTTAAAACCTTCTTCTTGTTGAAAAAATCCCATAACTTGTAGCCCTTCACTCCTTTTTCAAAACCAATGAAAATGCACTCGAGTGACTTTGGCTTGAGTTTGGTTCTTTCATCACTCGGAATATGAGCATATGCACTGCAACCAAAAACTCTTAAATTGGAATAATCAATAGGTTTTCTAGACCATACCTCTTCTGCACACTTATAATCAAGAACCCTTGAGGGTGATCAGTTAACCAAGTAGCAAGCGTGATTAACCGCTTCTGCCTAAAACATGTCGGGCAATCCTACATGAAACCGCATGCTTCTCTCTTTTTCCATGAGAGTTCTATTCATCCTCTCTGCTACCCCGTTTTGTTGAGAAGTCTTCTTCACCGTAAAATGCCTTGTGATGCCTTCTTCCTTACAGAACTGTAAGAACTTGTTGTCTCTATATTCTCCATTGTCGCTTCTTAGATATCTGATTTTTCTGCCCGTTTGGTTTTTTACTTCAGCTTTCCATTCTTTAAACTTTGTGAAAACTTCGGATTTCTCCCTCATGAAGTAAACCCATACTTTTCTTGAAAAATCATCTAAAAAAGTAACAAAATACCTTGATCCTCCCTTAGACCTAGTTGGTGCAGGACCCCATACGTCTGTATGAATATAGTACAACGGCTCTTTGCTTCTTTTCTCATTGTCTGCAACCTTGAATGACGTCTTTGTTTACTTTCCGAGAGTACAATACTTGTAGAATTTCAGTTTGCAGAAACTAACACCTTTCAGCTAATTTTTCTTGTGTAGTTCTTGCATCCCTCTTTGACTCATGTGCCCTAGCCTACAATGCCAAAGCTCAGTCTCATCCTTCTCTATAGATATTGCTGCTCCACCTACTATTGTAGTTCCCCGAAGCTTATATAAAGTGTTAGGCTGAATATCACCTCTCATCATGACCAATAACCCTTTGATAACCTTGAGTATCCCTCCTTCAGAACAATACTTGTAACCAGCTTTGTCTAAAGTACCCAAAGATATCAAATTTTTCTTTAGTTTAGGAACATGTCTGACCTTATCCAGTACCCTAACAATTCCGTTATGCATTCTGATTTTCACTGATCCAATACCTTCGATCTTGCACGGTGAATCATCTCCCATCAAAACTTCTCCACAGCTTCTTTCCTCATATGTGTCGAACCATTCTTTGTTAGCACACATATGGAACGAACAACCGGTATCCAAAATCCAATGTTGGAAAGCATTGGAGCTCGATGTTACCGCAAGGAGTTCTCCGTCACTTTCATTCGAAGTAACCACACTGGCTGACCTTGAATTCCTTGCCATCGCCTTTGCTTTCCTTTCTTGCCATATCTTGCAATTCTTTTTCCAGTGGTCAGTAGCACCACATGTAAAGCAACCCTTGTTCTCTTTTTCTTTTCCCTTGGATTTTGATCTACCCTTGTTGCCAGATTTATCATGTCTGCTCTGCGACCGACCCCTCTCTTTGCCTTTGGCATATAGACCATGTGCTTGAGAGCCTTCGGTATTTTCATCCATCTTGACATAAGATTGGATAGCTTCCATAACCTCATCCAGCTTTAGACTTTCCTTACCAAACATGATTGTGGTCCTGAAGTGCTTAAACGAAGGCGGTAGAGATCTCAATAGTAAAAGCGCCTTGTCATCATCATCATACTTCACATCCACCTTTAATAAATTGGCAACACAATTATGAAATCTGCTCAAATGATCTTGCAGATTACCACCTTCTTCCATCCGAAGATTAAGAAGTTCATCTTTCAAGAAAAGTTTGTTGGATAAAGTTTTACCCCTATAAACTTTCTCGAGCTTATCCCATGTCTCTTTAGTGTTCATATCCTCGTCGACATTAAGCATCACATTGTCGGCAAGATGTAGCTCAATAGAGCTCTTCGCCTTTACGTACATTCGCTTCCACTGAGCATCTGTAGTTTCCACCGGCTTCTTCTCCACTCCGAGAATAGCATGCTGCAGATCTTGTTAAATCAAGACGTTCTTCATCTTCCTCTGCCATAACGTGAAGTTACCCTTCCCATCAAACTTCTCGATTATGATGGGCTTCACGTCATTGATCTTATCACCCGTCATCTCAAAAAACGCTATGACCAAGCTCTGATACCAATTTGTTGTTTTTAACCTCCCTTATTGATCGTGTTTTCTCGATAGACTACGGTAATAAACTTATAGGATAATGATATGTGAATATGCGAAATAAAATATGAACAAATAAAGAAAACACACCACACACAAACACAAGAATTTACCGAGGTTCGGCTAACTTTGCATACGTCCTCATGTGATCTCTCTTGAGAAATCACTAGCACTATGAAGAAAAACGCTTGGTTACACGATACTTATTGAAAACCCCTTAGCTAATTCCCCAAAACCTTGCTAGAACCTCTCTATCACTCTTGCTCTCTACCCTTTATATGCTTGCTATTTTTTCTGTATTAAAAATAAGCTCCCAACAGCCCTATTTATAGATATAGGACTTGGGTTACATTCCTTGCTAGAATAGGACTCCTAAATCCTTTTAGAATAGGAAAAGCTAACTTATTTCCTAATCCTAGTTGATTTGGAACTCTTGAGAAAATATAATTTCCTAATCCCAATAGGAAATTATGCGTACACTTTATTTTCTCCTAATACAAATAGGATTCCTTCTTAAGCCTTGACTTGGGTTTTGATGAGCCAAAAACACAACAATAAGTGCCTAAGTGGCATAGTTGCCAACCAGACCAAGGATGCGAAGTCGTGGCCCTGGTTGCCCGTCGTAGTCCTCAAGACCAAGAGAGCCTATACGATACTCATGAAGCCTCGGACGGGGAATACCTCTCTATAGGGAAACCTGGTGCTAAAGTGGCCCTAGTTGCCTACCAGGACAGATCACCTAAGGATCAGGATCCCTTATCGGGATACCTGGTGCCATAAATTCGCCATATGAAAACCTGGTACTAAAGTGGCCTTAGTTGCCTACTAGGGACAGTTTGCCTAAGGGCTAGGATTCCTTGTGTAGGAATGCTTGGTACCTTGATTCGCCATTTACAAAACCTGGTGCTAAAGTGGCTCTAGCTGCCTACCAGGACATATCGCCTAAGTATCGGGATCCCTTATACAGGAATGCCTAGTTCCACAGATTCACCTTATAAAGTCCTGGTGCTAAAGTAGCCTTAGTTGCCTACCAGGGTCTTCTTGCCTAAATACCGGGACTCCTGATGCTGGAAGGTCCAGTACCCTGATTCGTCTAAGCCAAGCGTATTGAGAGCGGTTTCCTTTCGATGTAGTAGCTGCTAGCGAGGTAGGATAGACAAAATCCTTCAAGTACTACAAATATCCTGATTCCAACCCTAACCAATTACTGGTGTTCATGTTAAGGGGGACTTCTGTTAACAGCCTTTTTTTGCTGGGTCCAAAGAAAGATTTTCTTTCCCTACCAAGGCTACCTGGATTAGAAGGAAGCTACAGGGAGCATCATGGCAAGACCTGGATTGGGGTCATCCTGGTACCCCAATACCTAAAGAATACCGGTACCATGATCCATGATACACAGTACCCCGATGTCGTGCCACACCAGTATCCCGGCACCCCGTATCTCGGTACCCGTACCCCTCCCCCTTCGATCGGAGAGTACCGCTCCATCCGGTCTAAATGTTGTACGAAAAAGTCTCCGCGACGATTTTTCGGATAACAATTTTAATTCCCAAAAGAAAAGAAAATACAGCAAAAAATAAACAAAATAATTAGTATAAGTAAGAGTTTTCTTCAAGTGTTGGGGTAGTAAATATCTCCGGTTATGGGAATAGATATCCAAAACATAAATATACTGTTTGGAGAAAAACTTGCATTGGACAGCTCATTTATTTTAAACATATAAAACTATAATTTAAAATTGACACATAATTCAATTGTATTGGACGGTCTCACCAAATGAAATTAAGACCGTCTCATTTAAGTCTTTCTCTACTAATTGATATTAGTAGATCCCAATAGCATCATGGTCATTGGTGAAGCTAGCTACGGAAATCTAGGGGTTGGGGAAGTATAAAAACTGTTAAAATTTTCATAAAAAAAATATAAATAACAAAAATAATTTAGGTAAAATATAAATAAATTTTTAAAAAACTTCGTTGTCATTAAGGGCCATGGTCATCATAGATGGACGTGACTTCGCCGGTCGTCAGTGCCTTTAATACAATCGATTGCCGTTAGAATTATTGTAAATTGTTAATCACCCATTTGTGAAGTAGAAACGGAGACACTGTTACACACGACTGTGGATATGACATGCTGGTTTTCATCAAACAAAAGACAAATAAACATCCTCTCTGATGATTCAAACAATAATATGAACATAATGAATTGTAGAATTTTTGTCTCATGTTTTGGAGTTTATAGAGAATATATATATATATATATATATCAGCATATGCATGGAAATTAAATGTAATTGAAGCAGTAAGAAATAGGGAGATGTGGTGTGTTTTTATTTTTATTTTTTGTTTTTATGTAAGTGAATTGTTTGATAGTAATAATCTACTTGGATCACGAGCCTCTGCATTTGGTTGAGAAGAAAGGACAATTCGTCAGCTTTTACAGCTTTATTGTCATTCACATTCACTATTATAATCATCATATATAGACATTCAGTAATGCTACATATCCCACCTAATATCCCACATTTTTCATCCCACATATAATGTTTGTGTTGGTGATGTGATTCTTGAGAGTTACATTTCATATCATCATTTTGAACTAAATTGAATAGTCAATTCAAAAGAAAAATGGATATATTACATATCCATACAAACTATACAAGTTAGTGAAAGAGAAAATTAAATTTGAAGAACTCGTGATTTTGAAATAGACAACAACCTTTGATAATACCAAAAATGTCCTTTGTTAAACTTCAAATCCTTTGAATTCTTTATTCCTAAGATCATCTCCAACCCCGTGCCAACCATTGCTCCATCTCCAAATTGCCGCAGAAACGCCCTCCAACCCAGCGACAATCGTTGCACCAACGGTCGGTAGGTGAACAGTGTCGCACAATATATTGTGCGACACTTTCATCTTTGCACAGACCCTGTTCATTTGTTTTTTCGATCCCTCAATTTTTATAAAATCACGTTTTAACCCTATTTTTAAAAATCTATTCTGATTATATCTTTTATTAAAGGTTTTGTTTATTCACAGTTTTACCCTAATCAATTAAATTTATTCCAATTTGGTCTTTTTATTATTTAATGATTTTGTTTTGATTTAATTATTATTGATATTAACATTTATAATAAACTAAAATGAAGTGTATAATTAAAAAAATTAAATGCAATTTTTTTAAAATAAATCAATTAATTCAAAACAGCGGAAATTAAAGCAAAATACATTAATTAATAAAAACATTAAAAACGAAATACAAACTTCATAGTGATAAAATAAATTACCACTAATTGGAATACACTAAAATTAAGGAAAAATACAATATAAATTACAACAATGATTTAGTAGTCTGGAAGACCATTTCCAAATCCTCCGAGATTATTGAAAAAATCACCAAAAGACCCAGATGAACTACTGGATCCCTAGCCTTGTTGCCAAGCATGTTTTGCCATAATTTTTAATTGTTGTTGATTCACAAACTCGCACTTTCTTAGATTAGTTATGGAATTCAAATCCATCATTATAATTTTGGATTCCCGTAGCTCCAATTTTCTCTCCAAAATATTGTTAGTTATTTGCCTCTCCTAATTGTTTTTTTTTTTTTTTCAAAAACTTCCATGAGTTCTTCTTGTCCTTCTTTAAAAGTGTCAACAATTGTTGAAATTTCTTCCGCAACCCTCCTTTTCAATTTTGCTTTCTTCACCCCAACCGGCCGTTAAGATGAACTACCCCCGACATCATCACTAGCTATATTCAGAGAAAATGAAGATAGCCCAGGTGATGCCGTTGTTGGAGACTTTGGAGTTGGAGAGTCTTCTTGTGATGATACAATATGACCACGTGGCCTTTGCAAGGCTGATGTTGCAATATCATTATCTGAAATTTTCTATATATATCCTTAAGAATGGGCCACACATGGTCAAACTTGAATCCATTTTTGAATTTCTTATCTTATGCTAATAAGACTTTTGCCTGGTTCATCTGTAAAATGATACAAATATATATTGTCAAAATTTAATATTAAATATAATTTTTCTACAACTTTAATTTTAACAAATACTCACAATATTAGCTTTAGAGGTGATCAGTCATTTATTGTATATGTTGTTGAGCCCTATTCCTCCAATCAATTGCTTGTTTCTCGGGTCTTTTAAGGATCTAATTTGTGCGTTTAAGCATTTTCAGGTTTTTGGATCTAAATTTTATGATTAGAGGATTTCAGAAGAAAAGGGCAATTTATGCAAGTTAAGGGACTTTTCTGTAAATAGTAGCTTTACACTGTCAAAGCCGCTGTGAATTATTGCAGCGGTTCTAAGAGCGTTCTAATATCAGAGGTGACCGCCCTCATAACCGTTATGTATTTCTGTAGCGGTCGTCATAGCGCCACAATATCAGAGGATGACCGCTGTCAAGGCTGCTCTGAAGTTGCACTGTCAAGACCACAGCGTTGTGCAATTAATTAATGACCGCTGTCATGACCGCTCTGGCTTTCAGAGCGGCAGTGACAGCGGTGAGGCAAATCCTCGTTGAAGAGGGAATTCTAATCATGTCATAGAGACCCGTGCTATAAATACATTATGTTTTTAGGGTTTTAAAGCTCTCGCTCACCCTCCAGATCACAGACCGTTTCACTACACAACTCATCATACAATTCTCTCATTCATCTTTACACATAGAAGATTTGAAGACGAAGACGATTTCATCATCGAAGATTGGAAGAATTTGTTGAAGGCCACAATGAGTTTTATCTTTTCTATCTCTTGTCTTTTTATTTCCGCTATATGTAACTAACTCCATACTAGGGAATCAATGTGAACCTCTATGAATACTCTTTGTTAGAATTGACTATATTTTCTTAATTCATGTTTTGATTCATTCAATTCATCTTATGTCATAACTCTTTATTATTACTCATGCTTGTTAATATGCTTGGCATGAATCTAGGGTTTTGGTAATTTAATGATTGAGTTTAGAGTGTGTTACGTCGCCACTCTCAATCACTTTTCAATTTAATGGGTAAAGTTTATCATGCATGTTAATATGCTCGTAAATTTGGTTCACTTGTTCGTTAACTTGATGTGTGGGAAAGCTTATCATGCCTGTTAATATGCTCGTAAGTTAATCACACTTAATTTAAGAATGAACCCTTAACTTGATTAACATCTTATATCAAAGTCAATTCGAAGCATTGAGTAAACATAGCTGGGGGGCATTGATGACCTAGTCCTCTCACCTCTTGATCACATTCACATATTCTTGTTAACTGTTTTCTTAGTTTAGTTTAGTTTCAATCAATCAATCAATCAATCAAGAACTAGTTTAATCAGTAAATCACTTTTCCTTGTGGAAACGGTCCCTATTTGTCACTATACTTATCTCACGATTCGTGCACTTGCAAGTTAGGTTTTTATAACACGATTTTATCCATCAAGTTTTTGGCGCCGCTGCCGGGGAATTGTTGAATTTATTGGTTATTTATTGTTTTAGTTTTAGTTAATAAGTTTAATCTTGTAAGGATTCCCGTTTGTTGATTGGCTTATTTCGTGGACAAACCACGTGTTGGGGATTGTATGTAAGGGTAGCTTAAGTGATAGATATTCAAGCTCAAGACCCTCTCATGTCCTCAAGGTTGATAAGCACCATAGGTAAATCTCTATGCGCTTACTTGTCTTGAAGAGATAGTTGCACACACTCACAACTCATGCATATGTTTAATCCTTGTATGTTGTGTGTCTTATTTGTGTGCCTTAATGCTCATTAACATCTCTTCTTGCATGTTAGTTTGATTGCATCTTGCATATCCAATTGCCTTGTCATGCTTAGACTTAGGATTGCATTTTTGCACTGGGCGCTCCCAAAAGCGCTCTACGAACAGCCCCCGTTGGGCGCTGTACAGACCTGATCGATTTAATTCGAGCGCTGTAGAGGCGCTCTACAAAGCGCTCTACAAAGCGCTCTACGTAGAGCGACCTCTCTGATGGCGCTCTACAAAGCGCTCTACGTAGAGCGCCCATGGCAAAATTGTGGTGTCACTTATCAAAACGACCACACTTCATCTTGACACCCTATATATATGCCACCTTGACTTTAGGTCAATTAAGTGAGTTGATTTTCTGATTTCATACTTAGAACATTTTTCAAGAGAAGAAAATTACAAAGAACTCACCTTTAACCACTCAAATCAAACCCTTTTTGCATCAAATTTCATATTGCATCTTCTATGTCTATATAGAGTGCATCCATGTATGGGTTTGCATCATCACAACTTGCTTGGTAAGATTTTGATTAATTTCATCTTATTTTAGTATTTTAAATACCAAGCCATCTCTTTTAAATTACTTGTATGTTTTAGATCATATGCTAAATACAAGTTAGAGATTATTTGTGATGAAAATGATTGAGTGTTGTTTTTGATAGATATCTAGGTTTTTATAATCTATGATTATCTATGCTATTTGACATGTCATTTAGCCATTAATATCTAGGATTGCTTTAATTGCAAATTCATCATCCTAGGTAAGCATCTAGAGTACCCTAGCTCTATATTGCATATTTGGATATCATTGCATATTCACATAGGGTTGTGCATCTCTTTTGAGAGATTGAAGTCTTGTGTGATTGACCGGGATTAGGTCGGACACCGGGAACAGGTGGTCACATAAGCAAGTAGGACTAGAGCCACTTTTAAAGGCCCGCGTGGTAGAAGTGGGGGGTTATTGACCGGAATGTTAGACGAGTCTACATAGGTTGTAAACTCCATTTCAATTAGTGGATTTCGAGGTCCGAGTGTGGCGCACTAAACAGCCCGTGGTTTTTCCCAATGGTTGGGTTTTCCACATAAACATCAAGTGTCATTTATTATTTCCGCATCTTATTACACTTGTATGTATTGTTGACTTGCTAGGGGTATTTTCATAAAATTGACATGCACGTGAAAATTGGGTAAAAATTAGATAAAATCTATTCACCCCCCCCCCCCCCCCCCCCCCCCCCCCCTCCTCCTAGCTTTATATTAAACACGCCTCCAGAACTTTCAATTGTTATCAGAATATTTGTCATCTAACTCCACAAATGGATATGTGGAGGGTATGGATCCTAATAACTACAAAGTCAAAGTTGAGAGCTCGATGATGAGGAACAAGGAAGAAATTAGAAGATTAAAAGAAGAGAATCTAGAGCTTTCAACACTAGTAGACCACTTGTGTGAAGAAGTGGTGAGATCCATGGCGGATGAAGATAAGCTAAAAGAAGACTAGTCTTATCTAAGAGGAGAGAAGAAGAGCTGAAAAGAGAGCTTGAAGAAGTTAAGGTCTTAATGGCTAAGATGACTTCAAGCACCAAGATGCTTGACCACATGTTACACTGAGCAAGCAAAGGCTATGACAATTCTTTGGAATGGTAAGATACTAACTGATAATAGACCTGCTGAACTTTCTGATAAATCTGCTACTATTTCAGGTCCCTTAAAAGATAACATCATACCTTATGAGGAAGAGATAGTGGTGGAAAAATCTGAAGTTTCACCACTCTTACACTAGTCACCAAATCCATATGTTCCTCCAGTTTCATTCCCAAGAAGACTGCAAAAGAGCAAGTTGGAAAAATCATACAAAGACATATATGACATTCTCTCAAAAGTCAATGTCAACTTGCCCTTACTGGAGATGATTCAGAAGATGCCAGCATATGCCAAGTTTTTCAAGAGTCTTCATACCTACAAAACAAGATTTGTGGAGAATCATCAAGAATTCATGACTGGAAGTGCTAATGCAGTCCTTTAAAAGTCGTTGCCACCAAAATTACAAGATCCAGGTAGTTTTTGCATCAACATCACTATTGGAGGTACAACTTTGGAGAGAACCATGTTAGATTTGGGAGCCAGTATTAATTTAATGCCTTTCACTATCTATGAGCAACTGGGATTGAATGACCTGAAGAAGACAACCATGTCACTTTTATTGGCCGATGGTTCCGTCAGATACCCTAGGGGTTATGTTGAAGATGTGTTGGTGCAGGTAGATAATCTCATCATTCCTACTGATTTTGTTGTACTAGACATGGATGAATGAGCTAAAGATAGAAACTGCAAACCTATTCTTTTGGGAAGACTTTTCATGGCAACTACAAAGACTTTTATAGATGTCTAGAATGGAAAGCTAACGATGACTGTGTTAGATGAAACGGTAGAGTTTAAAGTCTTTAAGTCTCTTAAGTTCCCTGAAGCAACCGATGATTGTTACTCAACTGAGTGTAGTTCAATTGAAGTGGTGAATTCGGCAGTGTAAGATGAATTGTCAGAAGAAATATCCGAAGAACTGCTAGATTGGGTTTGTGATGTATTTAAAGGTGATGAAGAAATTCAACAGGTTGGAGTTTCAAAAGAAGATTCTGATATTGAGGAAGTAAGTGCTGAAATAGAAGATGAGATCAACAAGTCGTTAATCCCATCCATGAGTTCTCCTCCTACACTAGAGCTCAAACAACTTCCGTCTAACCTCAAATATGCCTTCTTAGGGGTGAATGATACTCTCTTAGTGATTATAGCCTCTAACCTAGAGGCAGAAAAAGAAGAGAGACTGTTGAAAGTACTCTAAGAACATAAAGCCGCCATTGGATGGACAATAGCGGATATTAAAGGAATAAGCCATGCCATTTGCATGCACCACATTCTTTTAGAAGAAGGTATGAAGCCATCTAGAGAGGCTCAATGAAAACTTAACCCGAACTTGAAAGAGGTCGTGAAGGAAGAGGTCCTAAAGCTACTTAAGGTGGGTATCATATTACCATATATCTGATAGTAAATGGGTGAGTCCGGTCCATGTTGTGCCAAAGAAGTCTAGGATCATGGTGGTAGCTAATGAGAACAATGAGTTAATTCCTATAAGGAAGACAACGGGATAAAGAGTGTGCATAGGTTACCGCAAGCTCAACACGGTAACTAAAAAGGATCACTTTCTTTTGCCGTGCATTGATCAGATGCTCAAGCATTTGGCAGGACATGCTTATTATTGCTTCCTAGATGGGTTTTCAGGATACAATTAAATTGTCATAGCTCTAGAGGACTAAGAGAAGACGACGTTCACATGCCCTTTCGGAACCTTTGCTTACCGAAGAATGCATTTTGGGCTGTGAAACACCCCTACCACCTTCCAAAGATGCATGATGTCAATCTTTTCCAACATGCTAGAGAAGTATATTGAGGTATTTATGGATGATTTTTCTGTTTTTGGTAATTCTTTTGACCATTGCCTTGATAACTTAACTAGTGTTTTGAAAAGATGCACTAAGACTAATTTGACTCTTAGTTGGGAGAAAAACCAATTTATGGTGAAATCTGGAATAGTGCTAAGACATGTGATATCTAATAAAGGCATAGAAGTAGATAGGGCTAAAATTGAAGTAATTGCTAAACTCTTACCTCCCACTTCGGTGAAGGGTGTGAGCAGTTTTTTTGGTCGTGTAGGTTTTTATAGGCGCTTTATAAAAGATTTTTCAAAAATTAGTCGTCCCTTATGTAACCTCTTGACCAAGGATTCTACATTTGTTTTCAATAATGAATGTTTGCATGCTTTTGAATCTTTGAAGGATAAACTGACATCTAGTCCTGTAATCATGCCTCCTGATTGGTCTCTTCCTTTTGAATTAATGTGTGATGCATCAGACTATGTTGTAGGTGTAGGGAAAAATAACAAAAGTAGTACACGCAGCGGAAGCGATACTAAAGTTAGATTTAGTGACTTTTAAAAAAAATTTCCTTTATGAACCTTAAACCCTTTTAATCAAGCTTATTGATGATTAAGCAATAGTATACTATCAAAGAATAATCTAACACTCCTTTTTGTCTTTTTAGAATAAAACCTCTCTATGAATTAAGAAGAAGAAGAAAAAATAAAATCTCAAGCACCAAGCATTGTGTTGGCCGAAATCTATAAGAGCACTTATATAGGTGGCCAAATTTTCTTCCTTCTTTCCTTTAGGGTGGCCGAATTCTTCATGTGATACTACTAGGGTTGCCGCAATTTTCCTCTACAAAAGAGGAGTTGTGTTGCACCCAAATACACATGTCTTTTAAGACTTCAAACCCTAATCCAACTCATTAATTTTTTATTCTTTTATTTTGACTAAATAAAAAGACTCCTTATTTGATTAAATAAATAAAACTAATTTATTTATTTTCTTATCAAACAAGTCTTTTACTTTTAGGAAAGATTTGTTTCTTTAATTAAACAATTAATCAATAAATTAATTAATTCTTATTTAATTAAAACAAATGAAACAAAATAATATTTTAGGTTAAAACATTAACCTTGCCGCCCCACTTGTATAAGATTGGGCCTAATATTATTTTCTTATTTCATTTAATCCATTGGACTTTAAATAAAAAGCCCACATGTGAACCAGACCCATTCTTACTAAAAGAAACAAGCCCACATGTCTTTCATTAATATATTAATATAATTGAGCAGCCCATTACTTAAATGTGCAAATTATATTCTTAATATATTAAATGCAATTCTAGATGGACCCTTAAATTGGTCCGGTAGAATATATCAAGTGATCCATGCAAGTCCGTGTGGATTGGGGATCTTGGCGGGCCATCTAAATTTAAGCTTCAATAGACATAACCTAATCACAATCAACAAATGATTCACTTAGGTCCGATCCATTAATTTTAACTCATTCCACTAAAGAGCTAAAACTGAACTCTTAAATAAAGATAGAAAGGGAAGATGCTCCTCATTCATACCCTAGACAATCATATTGGAGATAATGTATCCTCGTGATTAATATTAGTAATCGTCAAGAGTTCATAGACCGCCTATAACTCTCCAAGTTACCATATTTACTCATATGACCACGTTTTGAACTTGGATATTTTGACTTGTCCAGAAGCCATGTTTTCAATAGACACTATCGAAAACTCAACGTTGAGATTTAATATCCAATTACCTCAAAACATCCATATGATGATATTATACTCTCATTTAATTAAATGGAGCCACGATGTCCATATCTATAAATGAAGTCCTCTATCGATTAACAAATGAATATCACCAAACTATCGAGGATAGACTATGCGATATAATCGTACTCATTGATAACTCAAATGATATCACTTGCAACCATAAGTCCATCATTTATCTCAGGATTAAGATAGACTCTCCGATTGTCCTGATAATGAAAAGACTATTATCTACTGACGGTTCTAGATAAAGCTTTTCATTGTGATCCAGTTCAATGCACCCAGTGCACTAGATCCTTTTGCTCGAAGACACTCCGATGATTTTAGACTCATCATATCTCATTTGATCCCACTCAAATACTAGCAAAAGAATTCTACAACTTTAACAAGATAAAGGTGCCCAACCTTTAACTTAAGTTGTGAACATTATTCAAGACTAACTAAAGAATTGTGTCTACCACATACATATCCAGATGTACGAACAATTCTTCTTTTCCCATAGTCTTTAGACCTTATGATTATTTACTTTGACAATTATAATATAAACTATAAATGCTATACGATTTGTTAAACCAGAAATCTCTTTATTAATATGAAAAAGATTGTTAATTACAACATTACACTCTTGCTATTGAGCATAATCCTAACAGTAGGTGCTGTTTTAGGACAGAGGGTAGATAAAGTTCCAAATGTTATTTACTACACTAGTTGCACTTTTTATGACGCACAATTGAATTACTCCACTACTGAAAAAGAATGCTTGCTGTTGTTAGTGCCTTGAAAAAATTTCGTCAATATCTAATTGGATCCAAGGTCATTGTTTATTTTGATCATGCTGCTTTGAAATATTTACTAACAAAAAAAGGAAGCGAAACCTAGATTACTCCGGTGGATCCTTTTGTTGCAAGAGTTTGATTTGGAAATCAAGGATAAGAAGGGCAGCGAGAATGTGGTAGTTGATCACCTTTCTCGATTAGTGGAGGATGAAAACATAGAAGGAAACATGTAAGGTTCATGATTTGTATTGGCTTGATTCCATTGCAAAACGCTCTATATTTATATTAGTTATTGCTTAAGATGTTCTTGGAAGAAAAAGAAGCTTAAAAGGTGAAGAGCAATGTCTAGTGCAAATGTCGTCTTCAAGAGGTGAAAGCGTCAAAAGTATATCTTGACTTCTATCCTCTTGCAAGGTGTTAACGCACACACACACAATTTATATATGTGTGTCCCTGCATCGTAGTTCAAACATTTGGTATAACACATTCACACACTTCTTAGTATGCACATGCATTGATCTCTAATAAATAAACATTGTAGAATTGCATGCTTTGTGACTATCTCTTTGATATGGCATGCTTGTGTGAATTAGTGTTTGTATGTTCCCGTATTTTTGTATTTGGACTTGAATATGCTCTATTATGATTCCTTATTGAGTTCCGGTTGTTTCGGTTACTCATTCATTTAGTTTTGAGTCCAAACGATGTAGCTATGCTACTTTTCGTTCTCATTCGTTTAGTTGACTTCATCGTCGATTTCCGAGATGATTTCTCAACCATTTTTCAAAGTTGTGTAGTTGTCATCGTGCATGAGGGAGTCACGGTTTGTAATCCAAAAACGAATTCAAAATCGGAGTTCGGATGCCCAAGATATGGCTGAAGAACATAAGGGAGCGCACGAGAGGCGAAAGTGGCCAAGAGGCCACGTGTGGCCCAAGCCATGTGAGAGCCGTGGGCCCCACGGTCAGAGAGGCCCTCTGGCCCCGTGTGGCCCACGTGCCCCCCACAGGCTGGGGTGATGTGGCCATGCTTGATTGGTTGTTTTTGCCTTCTCTCTCCTCCATTTAACCCTTTCTCCTTCCCTCTAAACTTTTGAAGATTTTCAAGAACACTTTCAAAAATTCTGCAGAAATTCTTCAACATTTTAGTTTTAGTATTTTGATCATAACTTTCTCATACGAACTCGAAATCGATTGATCCAAAAGCCGAAATTATTGGTCTTGATGAGAGATACAAACCCTAAGTATTTCCAAAGGCAGCTGACTTCGCCATTCTTCCCAGTAGCCTGATCTTCAGTACGTGGTCAAGGTTGTTTTGTTCAACTTCTTCTTTTTCATTTCATCTTTGATCATCTCTTTGATTCTTACTATTTGATTGATGAAATATGTTGAGAAGGATGTTAGATCATATGCTAGGGGTGTTTGATCATTTGTCAATTGAGTTTTAGCTTTGTGATTTCTCTTGAACATATATGTGCTAAACTTGATTTTGTTTGAAACTGATTCTAGAAAAAGAATATATGATGTGCCTCATTTTATTTTCTAGATTTAATTTCATGATCTAAGAACTAGGTTTTTAGTGTGATATATTGAATAATCATACCTTGTTCTTATTAATTTACATGTCTTGATATCTAGATAATTTTGTGATTGTGTGTTGAAAGCATATTCTAGATTATCATTGAACATGTACATTTAGCTTGATTGATCATCTAGCTTAATTTGATTGTGTTTGCATCATTTGCATCACGTAGATCATAGCCTTGCTTTAGGTTGAAGTCTCTAGCAAAGTGAGTGAAGCTTTATGAATAGAGCAAGGAAGTCTTGATTAGAGTCGGGAGGACTCGGATAATCAAGCAAGGAGACTTGTCTAGGGTCGTGAGGATCCGGATAGGCAAGCAAGAAATCTTCCTAGAGACGTGAGCGTCTTGGATAGGAAGTTGCTTTCTAGAGGTGTAGGACACATCTCGGATAGGAAGTAGGCTCAGTGATTCACTAGCCCGAGGGTAGATTAGGAGTTGATAGCTTGAGCGGATATCATGAGTTGGTAGCTTGAGTGTGTAAGTCCGTTTTCGCATAGTGGATTGCTTTGCCGGTGGTTGTGGTATCAACCCATGGATGTTTCCTCTTTGAGGTTTTACCACGTAAAAAATACTTGTGTTCATTTTTGTTTTACTTTTTTTTATCTTCCATATCTTACATTGATTGTATATCTTGTAAATTGATTAACTCTTGTATTAGTGAAATCAATTCATTTGTTAAATCTAATCAAGTGTGCATTTTCTTTGTTATATTCCGCGTTATTTTTAATATTGGAAGAATTTGAGTCTATGCCTACTCACCCCCCCCCCCCCCCCCCCCCCCCCCTTCTAGGTATATTTTGCACTACTACTTAAGGGAAATTTCAAAACACCTAGCTTGTGCCAATCAATGAGAATTTTCCAGATGAACAACTGATGGTTGTAGGAGTCAATGATTCATGGTATACAGACATCGTGAATTACCTTGCAAATGGCATCATACCAGCTGATCTGAACTCGCAAGCAAAAAGAAGATTCATCTCCATCACCAGGCAATACTTTTGGGACGAGCCATACCTATTCAAATATGGCGCTGATCAGATCATTCGAAAATGCATCCCTGAAGAAGAGTAGTAAGATGTGTTGAAATTCTACCACAACCTTAGTTGTGGGGGGTACTTTAGTGCCATGAAGACTGCTTTGAAAGTTCTTCAATCAGGTTTCTTCTGGACCTCTCTATTTAAGGATGCTTATACCTTTTGTATTTCTTGTGACAGGTGCCAGAGAACGGGAACATTGGTAAAAGAGATGAGATGCCTCTTTCAAGCTAGTTGGTTGTGGAGATATTTGATGTGTGGGGAATAAATTTTATAGGACCCTTCCTATCCTCACACGGGTTCACGTACATCTTGGTTGTCGTGGACTATGTCTCAAAGTGGATCGAAACAATAGCAACCAAGACGAATGATAGCAACGTGGTGGTAAAGTTTGTCAAAGAGAACATATTCACCAGATTCAGGACGCCTCATGCAATCATAAGTGACGGTAGGAGACATTTTTATAACAAAGTCTTTGCCTCGTTAATGAAGAAGTATAGTGTTAAATACAAAGTGGCAACCCCGTACCATCCTCAGACTTCAGGACAGGTTGAAGTGAGCAACAGGCAGATTAAGCAGATACTAGAGAAAACTGTACAACCAAATCGAAAGGATTGGTCTACGAAGCTTAACGATGCGTTGTAGGCGTACAGAACGGCCTATAAAACCCCAATAGGTATAAGCCCTTATAGGATAGTTTTTGACAAAGCATGTCATCTGCTAGTAGAGTTGGAACACAACGTCTATTGGGCTCTAAAGAAGCTGAACTTCAACTTAGATAAGGCGGGGGAGGAAAGAAGGTTACAAATGAGTGAGCTTGAGGAGCTCCTGAATAATGCCTATGAAAACGTGAAGATATACAAGGAGAGGACAAAGAAATTACATGACAACAAAATCCTTCATAAGGAGTTTCATCCAAGGATGCTAGTCCTACTGTATCAATTGTGGTTGAGGTTATTTCCAGGGAAGTTGAATTTAAGGTGGTCTAGCCCCTATAAGGTAACTCAAGTTTTTCCACATGGAGCTGTGGAAATTGAAAGTCTTCATGAAGTTGGTAAATTCAAGGTAAATGGCCATAGACTCAAGCTGTACCTTAGTATGTCCGAGATAAGCAGTGTGAGACTTTGCTTTCTCAATGAGCCGTAAGGCTCCTGTGCGTTTTGCCCAGACGTTAAATAAAACGCTCGGTGGGAGGCAACCCACCTAGGTATTTTCTTTTCCCTTTATTTTTATCGTGTTGTAATTTAGTGTTCCCCTTACTTAAATTCAGGTTTGGGAGTGTTCAAAAAAAATAAAAATAAAGATCAAGACGTCATGTCCAGGAGCGCTCTGATGGCCGCTATCAAAGCCAGAGCGCTTGTGACAGCGGTAAGCTTTGTGAATGAAACTGCTGTGATTATCGCTACAGTAATTCATAGCGGTAGTAAGAGCGGTAAGACCTAATTGATCCGCTCACAAGAGCGCTCCCATGACCGTTGTGAAAGCCACATCAGTCCTTAAGTGAGACGGTGCGTTTTACACTCACGAAGAACCAACCAATGAGGGTTGACCGCTGTGGCAACTGCTCTGGCTTTCAGGGCAGTAATGATAGCGGTCGTGCCCTATTTATAGGACTCGTCTCTTTCACGACCTGTCTTTTTCTTCCCTCTTTCAAATTTCTTTTCTTCCTTTTTCTTCCTTCTTTAAAAACCAATCACTCTCATCAACAGGGCATGCTCTTAACTCTTATTCTATTTATTTTTTTTTGTTGCCAATAATTGTATGTTCCCATCCCTCTTCTCTCATATATTTGTTCAATTGATTTATTTAGGGTTTATGGCCGAATGGAAAAATTTATCCATTGCATGTGTTCTTGAATGATTGTATATGGTGTAGGCAATAGTGTAGAGTGAGTTTGTGCTATCAATTTTCAACAACATAGTTTCTAACAATTAAATTGGAATTTGTGTTGATATTGCTTAAAATTGTTCTGCTATTTATTGTGTGTTATGGTGTTGAACGAATGGGAGGAAATTTGTGCAAATAAGGCACATGGTTTGATGTTTATACTGCTGGAGTGCTGCCAAAATTTTTATGTGCATTATTGTCCCAATTTTGAGTTGTAACTTGCGTTGTTTGCTTGTGTATTATTTAGATATGACAAGGACAGCTATCCGAGGAAGTCATGTTCCTTCGGATTCTAGCAGAAGAAGAGACCAACGGCCCATTGAACAATCTTTCGTTGGGCATACTGACTACAAGAAAAGGTTGAAGGAGAGGAGAAATGTGATTGTAGAGCGGGGGATTTCATTAGATGAGTTAGGTCAGACTGGTATTCCAGAGGTAGTGGAGGAAAGATTTGGACCAAATATGTGAAACAACCTCTGTTAGCCAACTACACCCTAACCCGGGAATTCTATGCAAATATGGTGCAGGAACAATTCATTGCCCACAAAGTGGTTATGGTTAGGGGGTGCTTGTAGTGATTTCACAGGAAAAGATACAGGAACACTATGAGCTGCCTTCGGTTGAGGAAGAACCTTCAGTGTTCCTGAGTAAAATCGACATAGGTCGTGTTGGGTACCGCTGGATGGACTGAGAACAATCTGTTGAGAAAGGATGTGCATGTGGACGTGGCATTCTGGTACCTATTCATTGCAGCCTCATTGAAACCGACCCATCATGGTTCAGAGATATTTAAGGAGGCGTTTCATCTATTATACTCTATCAGGAGAGGTTAGTACATAAATGTTGCCAAGTTCATTTGGAAGGAAATCCGAGGATGTGGGAAGCAAAATGACAATTCAAATGTGATCTTCCCCTGTTTGATTACTGCGATGTGTGCTGCTACGGGGATGGTGGTCGATAGTCCGGATGATGAGAAATATGAGCCGGACACTCCATTGTATTTGGTGACGTGGAACGAGCTGGTGAGCAAACGTAACCAGCCCATAATTGGTGAGTACCCATGCACGCAAAAGACATCAGGCTGGTTAGGATGATGATGAAGATGAAAACATGGCGGACCCAAACCAGCAGATCCCTAAGCAGCACTTTCAGGGAGGTGATGATTATGCTACCTGAGTTCTCTCAGGTTTAGAAGCCAGGCCCGTCATAGCAGAGGCCTGAGTGGGTGTAGTACATGCTATCCACGAAAAGGGGCTACGTAGATACAAGGGTAGCAGGCCTGAGGAATGAGATGATCACACCCTTGGACACCATGTAAATTTCGATTGATGAGAACCGTTAGGCCACAGTCCGCCCGGCTCAGCCATTTGACCGCTCTCATTCCCATGTTATTTTAGGTTATGTTGCTGCTCATCCAGAGACCGCAGCCCAGCCACAACATGGAGTTTTCTTCACTGCGCCTCCTGGAGGTGACAGATTTGGGCTTGGCCCAAGCCAGCAACATGACAATAACTGCTAGAGGCACTGTAGACGGACCTGAGTCTATAACATGATATGTTTCTTTTTATTTTATTTCTCTTTTATCTTTTGTTTTTTTTCTTTCCCGTTTTAGCTTTGATAATTGTGATACTCGGAATTTACTTTGTGGAATCAATTTATTATGATCGATTTTGCTATCTTATTTTTGTGTCGCTATTTTCCTGCCGTATCTTTATCTGTTTTGTCCTGTGCTTCAATTTCATACATTGAAGACAATGATGGATTTAGGTTTGGGGGTGTGATAGTTTATTTTTGAGTCAGTTTTTGGTTTTGTTTTTTAGAGTCTGTCGTTCCTGCATTTTTCCAAGATGAGATACTTTAATGTGTGCCTTAGAGATGATATGCATGAATCACATGCTTTTGATATGATAATATATAGGATGCTGAGTTGAATTGCCATGATTAATAGTGGAGACTTCCCTTGTGAGTTCACTAAACCAAAAAGCGTACATAAAAGACATACTATGAGGGTCCTGTTGTTTCTACTCTTTAAACACTCAGTAGGTTCTTAGCATTAGATCCGATCTCTATAGGTTGTACATTTAGCATTATAGAAGGATCATCATAAAAGATTTTGCATATTGCCTTTTGATCTTGAGTAAGACGAACCAATGGAAGTGATATAGATTATGTGTGCTTTAGCTACTTAAAAGACCTTAAATATGTCCTACATGTATGTGTGTGCTCCATAGCCCTGTTTGAAGACAAACACTGATAGTCTTTTTCTTTCTTCACCACATTAAATGTAACCCAAATAAGCCAATGATATAGCCATTCATTATAGCTTGGGATCATACTTTGAGAGAGTGAAGAGGATGTACTATTTTTGCACGTGACTGTGTGCATAAATTGTTACTAAAGTCAAGGAAACGAAGGGCTGCATTCAATCCAAAAGTTTTGAAGTTGAAAGTAATACAATAATTGTAATTATTCATTCATTAAAAAAAAAAAAAAAAAAAAACAATGAATGGTGTGTTGATAGAATCAAAGAATAGAATGTAAAGGGTGCAATAAAGTCAATGAAAATTACAAAGTTTGAATCTACTCAAAAGGAGTTGACAAAGGGAGAAAGGAGAATTCTGAGAAATTAAACAATAAGTGGTGTCATTCCATTTGACAAGGAGACCACGAGATTTGTGCTAAACCGAAAAGGTAATAGAAGACTCTCATGGTATGATCCTAGGTTTTTGAATTTCAATTTTCCATTTTTTTTCTTAACCTTCACCCAATGGCCCCATTACAACCTGAATGAAAGTCTATTTGATCTACTGGTTATCCTTGCTATGATAGTAGAATTATGACATGTGATTATCTTGTTCATAATGTTTAATTCTTTTCATGAGATCTTTTGCTTCCACATCAAGCGTTCTTTCAATGATAAATCTATATGCGATAATAATTTGAATTTTTCTTGTGCATAACTTCCAATCGCATATGCTTGATGAGTGTTTTTGCCTAGGTTTTGTGAGAATTAATAAGAGATATCTTGTGAGAATTAGAGTCTGTTAGGTTAATAATTAGTGTTGGCATTAATTCCATATCAAAACGTGTTTTACTTGTAATGTTTAGTGGTTAGTAAATGAAGAATTTCGAAGACGTAGGACGTCTCAACCATTATTCGTTCAAGTTGCCGGCTTTTAAGAGTTTCGGGCATTATCGGTCTACAAAGGTATTCTAAGTCCTCTTATCTCTTACAAGGCTAGGCACACACTCACACATATCATTCTTGTGTGTCCCTTCATGATTTTATTTCATTTACATTTCACTTTCACACACTTAGCAAAATATGCTCATGCATTCACATTTAGTTAATAAACTTTGTGTTTTGCATTTTCTAGGACTATGTCCGGAAACTAGCATATGTGTGTGTATTTGTGTTTGTATATTTCTGTATTTTATATTTAGGACTTGAACATGTTCTTATTCAATGCCTTATTGAGTTCCGGTCGTTTCGGTTACTCATTCATAAGGTTTCGAGTCCAAACGTGTTGACTATGCCACTTTACGTTCTCTTACGTTGTGTTGACTTCATCGATGATTTCCGAGATGATTTCTCAACCGTTTTTCAAAGTTGTATAGTTGTTATCGTGCGTGAGAGAGTCACGGTTTGTAATCCAAAAACAGATTCGAATTCGGAGTTCGGACGCCCGAGATACGGGCCGACGAACCGAGAGAGCGCACGAGAGGACAGCCCAGGCCGTGGGCCACAAGGGCTGGCCGTGGTTGAGGCCGTGGGCCCCACGGCCTGGAGCAGCCTCTGCTCCCGTGTGGGCCACGCGCCCCCCACGGCCAGGGGGTGACGTGGCACCACATGGTTGGCCGGTTCCCTCCTTCTCTCTCCTCCTATTTCTTCCCTCTCTCTCTCCATTTGAATTGCTAAGAAGAAAAATTCTGATTTCCCGTCAGCCCTCTCCTCTGAAATTTTTGATTTTTGAAACACCATATCTTCCTCATCCGGAGTCGGATTTGAGTGATTCAAGTTGGAGAGTGTTCGTATTGGAGTCCTCTAACATCTCCAAGTGGTTTGGTGGCTGTTTGATCGTGATTTCCAGTGGTTGATCACTGAATTCCGAACCAGCTTCAAAATCCGAGGTAATGGTCTCATCTTAGGGATTTCTTGTTATTTGACCTTCCAAATGCTTGGGGTTTCTTCTTCTATATCTTTGATTATGTTTAGTAAAAGCTATTGAGAAAGATAGCTTGATTATCATTCTAATTGAAACTCAATTTGTGAACTAATGTTGACTAGATTCTATGATTCTATGTTTTTCATATGTTTGTGAGTTGTATTGTGATTAGAATGGCATCTTAGGTTGTTTGATACTTAATTGAATTAATTTTGTGTTAAAATGACTTTGAGATTTGATTTGGTCCTTTGATTGAAGAAATCAAGGATTTGTGTATTTGTTTGTGATTTAGAGAATATAGGTTTTGATTGATGTAAATCTCAAAACCTTGCTCTATATTTTTGTCTAGTATATTGATTGATTTTAATCTCATATATCTAGCATTTAATTGTATATTGATAGCATCTTGAATCTTCTACTTCATGAACATATTATGATTCAAGTGTTGTGTATGTGAATGAGACTTTGAGTGTATGTGTTAGGTGTTTCACATGCTTAGGTTTCTATTCTCTTATTATTGCATTTAGACTTGATTACTTGTGATTTCACATGTTTAGGTCTACTTGTGCCATAGGATGTATTGATCACATGTTCTATGTTGATTTGATTGTTTGCATCATTTGCATTCACATGATCACACTAGGAAGTCCTTGTAAAAGGCAAGAAGTCTTGGCTAGAGTCGGGGTGACTTGGATAGCCAAGCAAGAAGTCTTGCCTAGAGTCGGGATGACTCGGATAGGGAAGCAAGGAGTCATGGCTAGAGTCGGGAGGACTCAGATAGTCATGCATGGGAGGCTCCCTAGAGGCAAGAGTGCCTTGGATAGGGAGTTGGCTATTGTATTGGTAGGCCTAGGCGTATGGTTAGACATAGAGTCCGATAAAGCGGGGTACACGGGAGGTGTATGCACTCTTGAGGAATTTCTAATCTACCATCGATGTTGGTTGAGTGTGTTGTCCAATATATGGTGGTTCCGCATCATTGAGGGATTTCATACTTTCCAATAGGGTTGGGTAGGCTTAGACTTCACTAGGTTGGGTGAGCTAAAGATTGGTCACTTTGTGAATGTTCTATATTTACTTTCCAATAATATAGTACCCAATGGTTGTAGTTCAACCCGTGGATGTTTCCTCCTTGGAGGTTTTACCACGTTAAAAATCCCTTGTGTTAATTCTTTCTATCTCTTCTCTTATATTTTAATTGTATATTTTATTGTCTTGATTCATAATATTCACTTGTGATGTATTGTGAACCAAGTCTTTGTATAGTGTGATTAGTGTATTCATTCTATAGATCAAATTTGTATCTTTGATTCTTTTGTTTATTGTAACATTTGTTTAGTGACATTTTGTTCACTCTTGTAACACATTGAACATCTTATGAAATACAAGCTTATTTTGTTGTTATGTTTATTTGATATTTTACCTCACATGACTTGTTGATATACTTAGACATTTCTCTTATGATTGTGTCATCGTATTGTCTATGTATGTCTACCTTGGCTTATTGTGTTGTGTGTAAGGCTACCTTGAGGGACAAACGGATGTTTGTTCAAGGGTTTGAAAAAAAGGTGTAAAAACCTATTCACCACCCCCCCCCCCCCCCTCTAGGTATGCTTTAAGCAATTTAACTTCGTTTGTGTACATTCAGAGTCGAGGCGAATTATATCTATGGCATTTGATGATGTGTCCTGGAAGCTAGAATGTTTTGAGCTTGGGCTTTTCAATATAAATTGAGCAATGTTTTCAGATTTGTTACTAAATATTAATCTTTACTTATTGGCTTTTGCATGCATTTTCTCAATATGGGCACATATCGTCGTATTTTGGATTATAGGTTTTCGCAGGATATGTTTGTGGGTGTCATAGCTGTAAACCCTCAGAAGACAAAACTCCTCCTATTAGAGACACCTAGAGGTTTAAAGGCTTATACCATACGCTCAATGCTATCGTGTTCCATACGAAAGTGGCGTAGTTAGGATTTCTATTTTCTAGTTTTGTTTGTTGTTTTTGTTTTCTTAGTTTTGCTCGAGGGCTAGCAAAAGATAGGTTTGGGGGTATTTGATCGGTCATTTATTGTATATGTTGTTGAGCCCCATTCCTCCAATCAATTGCTTGTTTCTCGGGTCTTTTAGGGATCTAATTTGTGTGTTTGAGCATTTTCAGGTTTTTAGATCTAAATGTTATGATTGGAGGATTTCAAAAGAAAAGGGTAATTTATGCAAGTTAAGGGCTTTTCTGTAAATTGCAGCTCTGCGCTGTCAAAGCCACTGTGAATTATTACAGCAGTTCCAAAAGCGTTCCAATATCAGAGGTGACTGCACTCATAACCGATATGTATTTCTATAGTGGTCGTCACAGCACCACAATATCAGAGGATGACCGATGTTAAGGCCGCTCTGGAATTGCACTGTCAAGACCACAGTGCTGTGCAATTAATTAATGACTGCTATCATGACCGCTCTGGCTTTCAGAGCAGCAGTGACAACGATGAAGCAAATCCTCCTTGACGAGGGAATTCTAATCACGTCACAGAGACTCGTGCTGTAAATATATTATGTTTTTAGGGTTTTAAAGCTCTTGCTCACCCTCCAGATCATAGACCGTTTCACTACACAACTCATCACACAATTCTCTCATTCATCTTTACACATAAAATATTTGAAGACGAAGATGATTTCATCATCGAAGATTGGAAGAATTCGTTGAAGGCCACAATGAGTTTTATCTTTTCTATCTCTTGTCTTTTTGTTTCCGCTACATGTAACTAACTCCATACTAGGGAATCAATGTGAACTTCTATGAATACTCTTTGTTAGAATTGACTATATTTTCTTAATTCAAGTTTAGATTCATTCAATTCATCCTATGTCATAACTCTTTATTATTGCTCATTGAATGTACACAAACGAAGTTAAATTGCTTAAAGCATACCTAGAGGGGGGGGTGAATAGGTTTTTACACCTTTTTTCAAACCCTTGAACAAACATCCGTTTGTCCCTCAAGGTAGCCTTACACACAACACTATAATCCAAGATAGACATACATAGACAATATGATGACACAATCATAATTGAAATGTCTAAGTATATCAACAAGTCATGTGAGGTAAAATATCAAATAATCATAACAACAAAATAAACTTGTATTTCATAAGATGTTCAATGTGTTACAAGAGTGAGCAAAATGTCACTAAACAAATATTACAATATACAAAAGAATCAAAGATACAAATTGATCTATAGAATGAATATACTAATCACACTATACAAAGACTTGATTCAAAATACATCACAAGTCAATATTATGAATCAAGACAATAAAATATACAATTAAAATATAAGAGAAGAGATAGAAAGAATTAACACAAGGGATTTTTTAACGTGGTAAAACCTCCAAGGAGGAAACATCCACGGGTTGAATTACAACCATTGGGTACTATATTATTGGAAAGTAAACATAGAACATTCACAAAGTGACCAATCTTTAGCTCACCCAACCTAGTGAAGTCTAAGCCTACCCAACCCTATTGGAAAGTATGAAATCCCTCAATGATGCGGAACCACCATATATTGGACAACACACTCAACCAACATCGATGGTAGATTAGAAATTCCTCAAGAGTGCATACACATCCCGTGTACCCCGCTCTATCGGAGTCTATGTCTAACCATACGCCTAGGCCTACCAATATGTTAGCCAACTCCCTATCCAAGGCACTCTTGCCTCTAGGGAGCCTCCCATGCATGACTATCCGAGTCCTCCCGACTCTAGCATGACTTCTTGCTTACCTATCCAAGTCATCCCGACTCTAGGCAAGACTTCTTGCTTGGCTATCCGAGTCATCCCGACTCTAACCAAGACTTCATGCCTTTTACAAGGACTTCCTAGTGTGATCATGTGAATGCAAATGATGCAAACATTCATTTCAACATAGAACATGTGATCAATACATTCTATGGCACAAATAGACCTAAACATGTGAAAACACAATTAATCAAGTCTAGATGCAAAAATCCATGAATAGAAACCTAAGCATGTGAAACACCTAACACATATACTCAAAGTCTCATTCACACATATAACACTTGAATCACAAAATGTTCATTAAGTCCTAATTCAAGATGCTATCAATATACAATCAAAGTCTAGATATATGAGATTAAAATCAATCAATATACTAGACAAAAATATAGAGCAAGGTTTTGAGATTTACATCAATCAAAACCTATATTCTCTAAATCACAAACAAATACACAAATCCTTGATTTCTTCAATCAAAGGACCAAATCAAATCTCAAAGTCATTTTAACACAAAATTAATTCAATTAAGTATCAAACAACCTAAGATGCCATTCTAATCACAATACAACTCACAAACAAATGTAAAACCTAGAATCATAAAATCTAGTCAACATAAGTCCATAAATTGAATTTCAATTGGAATGATAATCAAGCTACCTTTTCAAATAGCTTTCATAAAACAATAACAATATATAGAAGAAGAAACCCCAAGCAAATGGAAGGTGAAATAACAAGAAATCCCAAAGTTGAGACTCAAACCTCAAGTTCTGCAGCTGGTACGAATTTCAGTGTCCAACCACTTGAAATCACGATCAATCAGCCACCAAATCACTTGGAGATGTTAGAGGACTCAAATACGAACACTCTCCAACTTGAATCACTCAAATCCGACTCCGGATGAGGAAGATATGGTGTTTTGAAGTTTGGAAAAATTGGAGAGAAGTGTATACGGGAATTCTGAAATTTTCTACTTCTTAATTCAAAATGAGAGAGAGAGGGAAGAAATAGGAGGAGAGAGAGAGGTCTTATTGACCAATCATGTGGTGCCATGTCACCCCCAGGCCGTGGGGGGCGCGTGGCCCACACGGGAGCAGAAGGGGCTCCAGGCCGTGGGGCCCACGGCCTCAACCACGGCCAGCCCATGTGGCCCACGGCCTGGGCTGTCCTCTCCCGCGCACTCTCGGTTCGTCGGCCCGTATCTCGAGCGTCCAAACTCCGAATTCGAATCCGTTTTCGGATTACGAACCGTGACTCTCTCACACACAAAAACAACTATACAACTTTGAAAAACGGTTGAGAAATCATCTCGGAAATCATCGATGAAGTCAACACAACGTAAGAGAACGTAAAGTGGCATAGTCAACACGTTTGGACTCGAAACCTTATGAATGAGTAACCGAAACGACCGGAACTCAATAAGGCATTGAATAAGAACATGTTCAAGTCCTAAACACAAAATACGGAAACATATAAACACAAATACACACACATATGCTAGTTTCCGGACATAGTCCTAGAAAATGCAAAACACAAAGTTTATTAACTAAAAGTGAATGCATGAGCATATTTTGCCAAGTGTGTGAAAGTGAAATGTAAATGAAATAAAATCATGAAGAGACACACAAAAATGATATGTGTGGGTGTGTGCCTAGCCTTGTAAGAGATAAGAGGTCATGTATACCTTTGTAGACCGATAATGTCCGAAACTCTTAAAAGCCGGCAACTTGAACGAATAATGGTTGAGACGTCCTTCGTCTTTGAAATCCTTCATTTTCTAACCACTAAACATTACAAGTAAAACACGTTTTGATATGGAATTAATGCCAACACTAATTATCAACCTAACAATCTCCCCCTTTGGCAAATTCCATGTCAAAACCCCTAAACAAACACTAAAACAATTACAAAGAAAATTTGGTCACAATGAGTACAATGAGTTACACATATAGACACAAATTATAAATCAAGTCTTGAACTTCATCTTGGTCTTCTCTTGATATCACCTAAAAAAAAACTTGAAAGCACAAGAATATCCAAGAGACACCAAGTATGGCAATATCCAAGTATCCAATCATAGGCAAGAAAATAATAGCATATAAGTTCAAATGGATCAAGTATGCTCCCCCTTAATACATACTATCCATCAATATATTCTAAGCCAAGATTCAACAAAAAATATTACATGCCATATAGTTCAAGCTAGATACCAAATATACAAAAACAACTAACATAAGGCTAAGTAAGCTAGATATCTCCCATGTGTTTCTCATATTTCTCCCCCTTTTTGACATGATATGAAGCCAAAGGGAAAGAGTAAGAAATTATACCTCATGAAGCTTTCTAGCCACTTGTGCCACCAAGGAAAGAAGAACGGTGTGCGGATCTCACATATTGCCTTGTTGGAGTTGATTTTCCTTCCAACTCTTTGATCCTCTCATCTTGAGCAACAAGCTTTGCACTAAGGTCTTCAATCTTCCTTTGTGACGCCTCAATCAACCTATGAGATTCTTCAACCTCTTTCCTCAATTTTAAGGCCCAACTAGGAAGAGCGGGTGAGTAAGGGACATGGTTAGAATCAAGAGAATCACCAAAAAGCCTAAGTACATCATTAGACTTTCCCTTGTCCTTGTATGACATGGTTGCCAAACGTTTCTCACACAACTTCTCTAAGGGAGGAAGCATAACATCACCATCAAGATTCCTCACACCTTTAGCTAAGCACAATTGAGTTATAAACCCCGGAAAAGCCAATTTCTTGTCCAAACGACTAGTACAAGCCGCACTTTGAATTTGCTCCACAAGCAATTCACCAAGGTTTATAGGTTGGTTAGTAACCAAGGCATACACAATCTTAATCTTGTCTCTATTGAGCTCCGAAGCATTAGTAGAAACAATAAGATTGGAGCATACAAATAAATGCCAAAATGCACTAATTTTTGTTAGCTCACCTTGCCTAATAAAAGCACGTTTCCCCCACACAAAATCATCATCATCACAAAGAGTCTTACCCATTAAATCAAGGTTTTCCAAGACATCAATATCAAGGAAATCCGATTCAATGTCATCGGACAAGTTAAGAAATTCATTAACCTTCCTAGGGCAAACTCTAAAGACAACTTTCCTTATGCTAAGAGTAGCACTAGTCACAGTAGAACCGGATTTGTAAGCATTATAAAATTCTCTAACAATGGTCTCATTAGATACTCCTAACATGTTGACCCATGAAATCCAATTCCTACTCTTAAGCACATCATAAACATATGATCCAATACAAGAGTCCAAGTCAATACCTCTTTCTTGAATTATCTTTTTGCACCCGAAAAATTCCCAATTCATCAACTTTGTTACCTTTGGAAATTTTGGACGAAATTGTAGGTTTCGACTTGGCAATGGGAGATGAAGAAGTATTTCCACCAACCTTCTTTGCTTTACCCATTATCTTGCAACACAAATCAAACTAAAAACAAAGTGAGAGGAAACAAAGAAACAAATAAGAAACCAATAAACATATACAAAGGCAAAACACTATATTTAATAAATCACCATGCAAGTAAGAATTTATCATAGCATCTTCATGATTTATCAAAAATAAGAATAATGCCAACAATTAACAACCTTGAAGAACATGTGAACATGTCATAAAAGAGAACAAGAATTTAGCATATTATGCTCCCCCTTGACAAGTGCCTCATCTAAAATCAAGATAGACAAATGTTCACAAAAATCACCACACAATCACATCACAAGCAATCTTTATTAGATTTGCAAATAAGCTTCACATATCTAAGAGAGTTACATCAAGATTTTCAATCACTCTCATATGTCATCAAAAATTGCTAAAGTATCACAAATACTAATTAAGCAAAAGTGAGTGTGTGAAGATTTGCTTCAAGTATATGAAAAGAAGTAGTTTGATAATCAAGCATGCACACAATTTCAACATCTATTCATCTTAGGCCTTTCCATAAAAAGGTCAAACCGGTTATCATCCGAAATTTTGCTTATAAAGAGAATAGATTTCAACATGTGAGCGTGTGTGTGCATGTGGCTCGTCAACCCATTTCTATTTGTCAACCCGAGCTCTTTTGATTATTCAACTATACTCCAAAAGCCTTTTATTTTCATATTTTTTTTTTATTAAGGCTTGAATCAAAGATTTTTTTTTTTTTATGATTCAATTCAACACTTCTTTGATTTTTCTAACATAAACATATACACCTCATGGCGGCTTTCACTCATCACAATGACGTAGCCCTTTCCAACATTGGGTGGCTTCACAACCAAGGTGTGTAGCCCTTTCCATGAGGGTGCTCGTTGAGTTCTATGTTGCCGAAGCAAATGGATACCAACCATTGGTCATTTTTAAATGTACTAGTCCTTAGGACTTCAAGGTGTATCCAAAGCGAACATCAATCAAGCTCAACATACTTAACAAAACATACAAGAGAAGCAAAGTGCATTTTTGAAACCAATTTCAAGGCTTAAAAGCACATGATCTAAAAGCAAGTAAAGAGACTTACTTAAGATCTCTACTTCTCAAGAGAGTAGCTATCAAAGAATATGAAGCTCACATTATTCAAATATTAGCCACTCAACAATCATACAAATAACAACACGCTTCATGAAATAAGATCAATGTGAACACTTATCACCAAAAGATCTTAAACTAGCAAATGTCAAAGAGTACCATATAAACACTATATTAGTTCTCAATTATGACATGCTTCATGAAAGTGATAACAAACAATGAGTTGATAGATGAAAAATCAAGTAAGCAAGCAATATGATATAAAGATACCTTCGCAAGCTATTTTCACCAAATACAAAGCCTTCACCCTTTTTATGAGTCCTCTTGGCTTGTGAGTCCTCTGGCTTGTAAGTCCTCATGACTACAAGTTATAGGTGTGTCGATCCAAGAGACTAAAGGCAATATAATACAACTCAAACAAACAAAAAAAATGACTTTCTCTAAAAGCCATAACAATAATGTTATCATATAGATTCCAAAAAAAAAACTTCTCAAAAGTTAACCAACAAATTTTGACTATCAAAACAAACAAAGTGAGATAGCTAAGTTCATGTCTAGTTGTAAAGATACAAAGCAAAAAGCTAAGCCTCTTATCAACGACACTAATCTTAAAGCTAACTCACATGTGCAACTTACACTAATGGTAAGAGCACTCACCCTTGACAAATTTTGTCTTGGGTGGACAAACATAAACATCATCAAGATTCTCTTTGACCACAATGTTGAACCTAGAGTAAAGTTCTTCCACAACTTGATTCACAATAATATCATTAATACTCTTCTTCTCAACATTGTTAGCAACACATGCATGGTCAAACTTTGTAGGATATGCATTCTTCACCTTCCGGATATTCTTAGCATGCTTTGACAAATTATCATGCTTTCCATATTCAAAAGCTTTAGCATGCATAGAATTAGGTCCAATCGCTCTATTCCTAGATGCATTTTCTAAGTTGCAATATTCAATGAATTTATAGCACTTGGGCTTGATATGGCCTAAGGTATTGCAAAAATGACATATGGGAACAAAAGGAGAGATTTTACCTTCCGGTGGTGGTGGAGGACAAATGAGAGTTTCAAGGGGTACCTTATTCTTCAATTTGTTCTTTTTCTTGGAACGTCTCTTCTTAGGAGCTTTCTCTTCAATGATAGCTTCACTAGTAGGAAGTGATGCTTCTATGAGCTTCTCTTCAACCACCGCTACACTTGAGCTCTCTAAGATCATATTAGAGATGATCCTATCCTTTTCAAGCAAAATACCCTCAACTTCGCAAAGCTTCTTTTCAATAGCATTCTTTTCACGCAAAAGCCTACGAGTTGTAGCAACAAACTCATCCACTTGAATCTTGATCAAGTCTTCCTTCTCATCAATCTCACTCAAGGCTAATTTCAACTTCTCCTCAAGAAACTTCACCTTAGCCAAAAGATCAATGTAGGATGGATTATCATTTGAACACTCTTGATGACTTTGATCAATCTCCTTATCCAATGAATCTTGATTAACATCCTCTAGAGTAGAGTGAGAAGCCATGAATGCAACAAAGTTGCTCACTAGCTCTTCTTCACTAGAAGACTCATCACTTGAGCTCTCCTCATCACTAGAGGCATCATCTTCACTCCATGTAGCCGCCATAGCCTTTCCCTTCTTGTCCCTCTTAGAATCACCACTAGGACAATCCGAAGCATAATGTCCAAGCTTCTTGCATTTGAAGCATTGAACCTTCCTATTGCTCTTAGCATGGCCACTCCTCTCATGAGGTGGAGTAAAGGATTTCTTGACTTCCTTGTCCCTTGAGTACTTGCCACTTGACTTGGCACCTTTCCTCATGAACTTCCTAAACTTCCTAACCAATAACGCCATCTCCTCATCATCATCGCTACTACTAGCTTCCTTGACAACCTTGAGAGCTAAACCCTTGTTCTTAGCCTTTGGTTTCATGCACGCCTCAAAAGTTTGAAGAGATCCTAGCAACTCATCTAAGCTCATGACGTCAACGTCCTTGCTCTCTTCAATGGCGGTAACCTTGGCTTTGAACCTCTTTGGAAGAGATCTAAGAATCTTCCAATTTAGCCTCTCACCGGAGATAGGAGTACCAAGAGCTTGGCATTGGTTGGCGATGTCTAGAAGCTTATCTTGGAAGTCAATAAACTTGTCTTCCTCACCCATTTGCAAAACCTCAAATTGGGAAGTGAGCAATTGAAGACGAGACTTCTTCACCGCTTTAGTCCCCTCATTGGTGACTTGGAGAGCCTCCCATGCCTCCTTAGCGGTTTCTAGGTTTTGAATGTAGGAGAATTGCCTACTATCAACACCTCCAAAAATAGCATTCACCGCTCGATGATGCCATTTTGCTAACTCAAACTCATTAGTAGACCACTCACTCCTAGGCTTGGAAACGGTCTCTCCATCCACAATCTTGTTAGGAGCAAGGTAACCTTCTTCAACGGTCATCCAAGCTCTCTCATCAATAGATCGGATGTAAGCCTTCATCCTCAATTTCCAAAACCCGTAGTTGTGACCCTTGAGAAGAGGAGGCCTAGAATTCGAAGCCCCTTCGGTCATCACATCATCTTGGAAAACCATTCTAGCAAATACCTAAGCAATCCACTCGTAAGTGTAAACCGGATCTCGCCGAGTGCCGTCCGACGACCCGCTCTGATACCAATTGAATGTACACAAACGAAGTTAAATTGCTTAAAGCATACCTAGAGGGGGGGTGAATAGGTTTTTACACCTTTTTTCAAACCCTTGAACAAACATCCGTTTGTCCCTCAAGGTAGCCTTACACACAACACTATAATCCAAGATAGACATACATAGACAATATGATGACACAATCATAATTGAAATGTCTAAGTATATCAACAAGTCATGTGAGGTAAAATATCAAATAATCATAACAACAAAATAAACTTGTATTTCATAAGATGTTCAATGTGTTACAAGAGTGAGCAAAATGTCACTAAACAAATATTACAATATACAAAAGAATCAAAGATACAAATTGATCTATAGAATGAATATACTAATCACACTATACAAAGACTTGATTCAAAATACATCACAAGTCAATATTATGAATCAAGACAATAAAATATACAATTAAAATATAAGAGAAGAGATAGAAAGAATTAACACAAGGGATTTTTTAACGTGGTAAAACCTCCAAGGAGGAAACATCCACGGGTTGAATTACAACCATTGGGTACTATATTATTGGAAAGTAAACATAGAACATTCACAAAGTGACCAATCTTTAGCTCACCCAACCTAGTGAAGTCTAAGCCTACCCAACCCTATTGGAAAGTATGAAATCCCTCAATGATGCGGAACCACCATATATTGGACAACACACTCAACCAACATCGATGGTAGATTAGAAATTCCTCAAGAGTGCATACACATCCCGTGTACCCCGCTCTATCGGAGTCTATGTCTAACCATACGCCTAGGCCTACCAATATGTTAGCCAACTCCCTATCCAAGGCACTCTTGCCTCTAGGGAGCCTCCCATGCATGACTATCCGAGTCCTCCCGACTCTAGCCATGACTTCTTGCTTACCTATCCAAGTCATCCCGACTCTAGGCAAGACTTCTTGCTTGGCTATCCGAGTCATCCCGACTCTAACCAAGACTTCATGCCTTTTACAAGGACTTCCTAGTGTGATCATGTGAATGCAAATGATGCAAACATTCATTTCAACATAGAACATGTGATCAATACATTCTATGGCACAAATAGACCTAAACATGTGAAAACACAATTAATCAAGTCTAGATGCAAAAATCCATGAATAGAAACCTAAGCATGTGAAACACCTAACACATATACTCAAAGTCTCATTCACACATATAACACTTGAATCACAAAATGTTCATTAAGTCCTAATTCAAGATGCTATCAATATACAATCAAAGTCTAGATATATGAGATTAAAATCAATCAATATACTAGACAAAAATATAGAGCAAGGTTTTGAGATTTACATCAATCAAAACCTATATTCTCTAAATCACAAACAAATACACAAATCCTTGATTTCTTCAATCAAAGGACCAAATCAAATCTCAAAGTCATTTTAACACAAAATTAATTCAATTAAGTATCAAACAACCTAAGATGCCATCCTAATCACAATACAACTCACAAACAAATGTAAAACCTAGAATCATAAAATCTAGTCAACATAAGTCCATAAATTGAATTTCAATTGGAATGATAATCAAGCTACCTTTTCAAATAGCTTTCATAAAACAATAACAAATATATAGAAGAAGAAACCCCAAGCAAATGGAAGGTGAAATAACAAGAAATCCCAAAGTTGAGACTCAAACCTCAAGTTCTGCAGCTGGTACGAATTTCAGTGTCCAACCACTTGAAATCACGATCAATCAGCCACCAAATCACTTGGAGATGTTAGAGGACTCAAATACGAACACTCTCCAACTTGAATCACTCAAATCCGACTCCGGATGAGGAAGATATGGTGTTTTGAAGTTTGGAAAAATTGGAGAGAAGTGTATACGGGAATTCTGAAATTTTCTACTTCTTAATTCAAAATGAGAGAGAGAGGGAAGAAATAGGAGGAGAGAGAGAGGTCTTATTGACCAATCATGTGGTGCCATGTCACCCCCAGGCCGTGGGGGGCGCGTGGCCCACACGGGAGCAGAAGGGGCTCCAGGCCGTGGGGCCCACGGCCTCAACCACGGCCAGCCCATGTGGCCCACGGCCTGGGCTGTCCTCTCCCGCGCACTCTCGGTTCGTCGGCCCGTATCTCGAGCGTCCAAACTCCGAATTCGAATCCGTTTTCGGATTACGAACCGTGACTCTCTCACACACAAAAACGACTATACAACTTTGAAAAACGGTTGAGAAATCATCTCGGAAATCATCGATGAAGTCAACACAACGTAAGAGAACGTAAAGTGGCATAGTCAACACGTTTGGACTCGAAACCTTATGAATGAGTAACCGAAACGACCGGAACTCAATAAGGCATTGAATAAGAACATGTTCAAGTCCTAAACACAAAATACGGAAACATATAAACACAAATACACACACATATGCTAGTTTCCGGACATAGTCCTAGAAAATGCAAAACACAAAGTTTATTAACTAAAAGTGAATGCATGAGCATATTTTGCCAAGTGTGTGAAAGTGAAATGTAAATGAAATAAAATCATGAAGAGACACACAAAAATGATATGTGTGGGTGTGTGCCTAGCCTTGTAAGAGATAAGAGGTCATGTATACCTTTGTAGACCGATAATGTCCGAAACTCTTAAAAGCCGGCAACTTGAACGAATAATGGTTGAGACGTCCTTCGTCTTTGAAATCCTTCATTTTCTAACCACTAAACATTACAAGTAAAACACGTTTTGATATGGAATTAATGCCAACACTAATTATCAACCTAACACTCATGCTTGTTAATATGCTCGGCATGAATCTAGGGTTTTGATAATTTAATGATTGAGTTTAGAGTGTGTTACGTCGCCACTCTCAATCACTTTTCAATTGAATGGGTAAAGTTTATCATGCTTGTTAATATACTCGTAAGTTTTGGTTCACTTGTTCGTTAACTTGATGTGTGGGAAAGCTTATCATGCCTGTTAATATACTCATAAGTTAAGCACACTTAATTTAAGAACGAACCCTTAACTTGATTAACATCTTTTATCAAAGTCAATGCGAAGCATTGAGTAAACGTAGTTGGGGAGCATTGATGACCTAGTCCTTTCACCTCTTGATCACATTCACCTAGTCCTCTCACCTCTTGATCACATTCACATATGGTTTACTTTAGTTTCAATCAATCAATCAATCAAAATCTCTTGGATACTGTTAATTGCTTAGCTTTAATTAGAACTAGTTTAATCAGGAAATCACTTTTCCTCGTGGGAACGATCCCTACTTGTCGCTGTACTTATCTCACAATTCATGCACTTGCAAGTTAGGTTTTTATAACACAATTTTATCCTTTATGAGGCACCACTAGGATTAAGACTTTCAATCTGTCGTAGGCATCCCCGTAATTTCCCAACCGCGTTAATGATAGTCCCCATTCGACACTGCAAACTTCTGTTGTTACGAAGTTTAGTGATAAAATATGGTTTTTTGTTTTGTATTCACTCTCAACTCGAGACCAGAACACCTCCTTCGATTGGAAAATACCTATGATCGGGTTTCGTGAAACATCAAGATATACGTGATAAAGGTGTGTGTCTTCTGCATGTGTGTATGAAGAACTTTGGCATGAAGACATTTTTTGGAAAAAGTGATTTGAAGGGAAAATTGATTTGAAGAGATAAGTGATTCGAAGGGATAAGAGATTTGA